>CABFOV010002979.1:0-42519 GCA_902141375.1 Timema poppense
TATGTCTGTATGTATGTATGTATGTATGTATGTATGTATGTATGTATGTATGTATGTATGTCTGTATGTATGTATGTATGTAGGTATGTATTTATGTATGTATGTATGCATGTACGTACGTGTGTGTATCCATCCACCTCGTTGGCGTAGTTAGCTAACGCGCTAGTTTCGCGTTGAGCTAGACCCGAGGATAGGGAGTTCAAGGTTCAAATCTTGTTCGTATGAACTGAGGTTTTTTTTTTCCTAAATGGTTTTCCACTCTCCCTCAACGCAAATATGGAGTAACTTCCTCTATATTCAATCTTCCCTATTCCTAAACCATTAGCGTAAATAGTAATTAAGCGTATAACCCGAATGGGTAGTAAAACGCGGTGATAGGTATTGTTATTATTCAAGTAAAACTAAGAATGTAATGTTTAATGTTGTCTACTCACCAACTCAAGTTGTACTTGTGTCGCTGTTGCCCTAACCTCCACACCATGTATCTCCTTATTCCCGAGTGTGATGTGTCCGGTGGTCCAGCGACTGGAGCCGCGGTAAACTGAAGGATTGTCTTCACGGCCGCCACATCACTTTCCAAGGGAAAGTTGAACACCTGATATTAAGGTCAGTTCCTTAGGTACAGACCGTAACTAGGACCGGAAAAAAGATAAATGAACGTCATAAAGGTCCTCTTTTTATTGGCTCAATCGCGTTGTAGAGGTGAACGCTAATATACGGCCGGTTTTTATGATCTCGCTCTGTAAAGTGCACTTTCTAAACACACAGATTATATCAGAATAAAATTACAAACTAATTTAACCTTCAATAAAAACGTGGTAGGAAGGACAGGTTAGAGATTACAAACCTATTTTATTCCCCACAATGTGGGGAATGCCAGGCCTCCACCGTGGTTCGGATTCCACGTTCAACTGTAGGTCCTCCATTTCATCTCACAATCACCCTACCACTACACATTAGCGTAAGTGCGTATAACCCGAACGGGTAGTAAGACGCGGTGATAATAATAATAATAATAATAATAATAATAATAATTTGTATTCAACGTTGATTGTATCCACTGGCTTATATTACCACAGCGTTACTACCAAACATGTTTTTGTATTTTGTATCTATGAAATATATAACTATGATTATATTTAGCTTACATTACTGTAATAAATCACATATTAATATATACTCATTAGATGCAATACAATACTGTCAATTAGGTTAAATAGGAAAAGGGAAGGAGATAACAGATTGCCATAGTTACATTAGTATTACATTACTTTCAACTGCCTGGAGAGTTTGGTCAAATACACAAGTTTTAACCCATAATAGGAAACAATTTCAATCCTAGTGTGGATTTAGAAGGAACAAGGTAACACTTGAACATATTTTTAGTATAAGATACATCCTGGAAGAAAATGTGAATATGATGCCACTGTTCATCGTTTTGTTTATATAGCTCGAAAAGGAAAATAGTTCCATCAAAGGCAAACATTATTTAGTATTTTGGTTGATTCCGGAATAGATAAATAAAGTGACTAGGTTTATTCAAATGTGTCTGAAGAAACCTAGAAGTAACGTTCGCGTGGGAAATAAAGTATTATTATTATTATTATTATTAGCGCCGCGTCTTATTACCCGTTCGGGTTATACGCACTTACGCTAATGTGTAATGGTAGGGTTATTGTGAGATGAAATGAAGGACCTCTACAGTTTATCATGGAATCCGAACCACGGTGGAGGCCTGGCATTCCCCACATTCACAAGATGTCTTGTCAGAGGTGAAGGAAGGGTTTGGTAATCAGATAAATCTGTGCCGGGACCGAGGATTTAACCCCGGCCGCCAGCATAGAAGTCTGACACCTTACCCCTAGACCGCCAGGTCACCCGAAATAAAATAACTTATACATTTGAAACTAATATGGATTTAAAAATTTAGGAAATGCCCCATCTCTTCTACTATTTAACTCTGGACTTAATTATTTAGATAGTTGAATACGTAGCTAGTTACTTGAAAGAGAACACTCGCGGGTCTGACATTAAATGGCGAGATTCAATTGTTCTATGGATGACGAGGAGATTTAAGTTATAAGGAATGAACAGCTCTTGATTTAAAGCAGCAAAGTAAGCACTTATAAAACCAAGTACATGAATATATGTTGAAATCTTGCAATCTAAAGGAATAGAGTTCAACAACTTACATTTTGGTGATATTTACACAAATCTGTATCTCTACTCGTTGTTATTTACGGTTGTGAAGCGTCCTCTCTCCCTTTATAACCAGACAATAAATACAATTCCATAGAACCATGTCCCGAGAAAGATTGGAGGACCTAAAAAGAGGGATGAGCAAATGGTATAATGGAGAAAGTCACACAATGAGGAGTTTAATGGTTTGTGAGCATCTCCAAACATAATAAAGAAAATAGAAGTCACGCAGAATGAGGTGAGGTGGTTTTGTAGCGCGTATGGATGATGACAGACGTGTACTCAACATTTTAGTTGGGAAACCTGAATATACAAGACCCCTTAGTAATCCAAGACGTAGATAGAAGGATACTATAAAAATGTATCTGAAGGAGGTTGGGTGTTAGGCTAAGATAGGCTGGAGTTGTCTCAGGGTAGAGTTGAATGCCAGACTTGCGTTCTGGTGACCATGACATTTTGTGTTCCTTAAGGCCAGATATATTATTATTATTATTATTATTATTATTATTATTATTAGCACCGCGTCTTACTACCCGTTCGGGTTATACGCACTTACATAATGGTAGGGTGATTGTGAGATGAAATGGAGGACCTACAGTTTAACGTGGAATCCGAACCATGGCGGAGGCCTGACATTCCCCACATTCACAAGATGTCTTGTCAGAGGTGAAGGAAGGGTTTGGTAATCATATTGTTAGTTAATGTAATGATATATTAATATATATATATATATATATATACACAAACAAATGCACACATACATAATTCTATAAACATACATTCTCAAGTTGGTTATCTTATCTATGCCAATATTTCATGAGACATTTTTGGGATAAGAATATAAAGGGCTGAATTTATTCTGAATTCACTTCATAATCATAATCATCATCTTTATGTTATGACAGTTTCAACGATTACTTCAGATCACTCTTAATTAGGCCTAAGTATGAGAATATTAAATTACTATAGTTGAATCGTCACGAAAAGTCTATTGTGTGTAAACCTACACTCCAAATAAACAGAGACAGAGAGAGAAACTATTTCTGAAATTCATTCAATTAACATCTTGATGAGTGTCCCACAGTGAATGGTCTGGTAGATATGTTGACCCAAACTGTCGCCGAGATCTCCTAGGAGAGAGAAGCGTATCTGCTCTGCCTTCAAGAAGGCTCCGTCACCTGCTGTGAGGGTAATAATTACCACGTGGCGCGACAAAACTACGACGGAGTAATGAATTATCAGATTCATGGCTGATGCTTGGCCACATTGTCCGCAAGCGTGACCCTGTATTGTCTTTTTGAGCACGTTGCCAAGTTTGGTGGTGTAGCTACTGGAGGGGGAGGGGTATTAACCCCCCCCCCTTGGGTCACTATTGTGCCCCATACAAGGGGGGAGGGTAAAGTAAATAGCGACATATGTTCAGGACTTGTCAGTGAGCCATCCACACTAGGGAGAACAACTCTACGTCAGGATCGAAAATAGTTTTCTGGTGATAGTGAGCTCGGGATTAGAATCCTCTTTGGCTGTACTGATTTTTTTTTCTAAATGGTTTATCCCTATATCCAAATGTAAATATATTTCTATTACCTTTATCAAACTAGCGCAGTTAAATACGAATAGCCTGTACGGGCAGTAATACACTGGGCAATGAATGAGTGGAAGCTTACTAGTGGTCGGCGATTGCAAACAATAGCATAGTTCTTTCTCTAGCCAATCTACAAACACACCCCTTATGGTTACCACCCCTAGCCATCGCTCAGAGAGAGAAGCTAAGAGCTGGTTTCACCCCACAACTAGCTTAAGTAGGTACACTATAATTATTGTATTTATTTAATATATTTCAGCTATGCTGGCGGCCGGGGTTCAATCCTCGGTCCCGGCAAAGACTTATCTGATTATCAAACCCTTCCTTCACCTCTGACAAGACATCTTGTGAATGTGGGGAATGCCAGGCCTCCACCGTGGTTCGGATTCCACGTTAAACTGTAGGTCCTTCATTTCATCTCACAATAACCCTACCACTACACATTAGCGTAAGTGCGTATAACCCGAACGGGTAGTAAGACGCGGTGCTAATAATAATAATAGCTAGATAATCTCCATTAATTTCTTCATCCATACAACTATTCCATCAGTTTTATTTGCTGTGTTTACAAAATCATGAAGCCCTAGATCTACCTATACATAATATTCCATTTGACTGTGTTTTGAAAGCAGCCAACCCAGTCAACACCCTTACTGTTGGGCGATATCTCATGTATCGCCCTTGATGCCGCGACTGAGAGTGAACCGTAACATGATTCATATTTGTGTAAACGGTGGTGGTTTAAACTCGTGTATTGAGCCGATGCTGAATTTTTAGTAGATTAAAATGTGTTTCTCAGTATTGCTGTGAGAAAGTACTGTACACTTTTCATAGGAAGGGATTTATCTGATAACTAGAAATGTTATTAGATTTACGTTCACATATTTATACAACAGCTATTGTGTTAAACATAAAACATTAATATTAGAGTTACCCATAAAATAAAACAGGTAAAATAGTAGACTCCTGTTAATTTTGGCCAAAAAAGAATATGTTTGTCTTTTATCAAAGGATCATCTATGAAGATTGGTTTCCATCCAGATGACGCACTTTGGTGCAGTTTTCTTTATCCTACTTAAATAAAGCATTGCAATTCAAACCAGTGAGATGGTTTGACTTGATTTTTAAAAATTACAATACAATTGAAAATATTATAATTTTAAACTAAAAACTACCAAAGTGACACCAATGTATCTGTTGTTAAAGTGAATATTGCAGAGAACAACTTATTTTTTTTCACGACTGCTCACTTCTTTGGTGAAACAACTAAGAAAAAAATATATTTTTTTTTGCTGATTTTGAGATGTATACGCGAGTAAACTAATCTTTTTGTTCTCATTTCAATTATTCTGTACAGAGATTACCGGTAAAATATACCATTAAAACGTTATTTTGGATAACTCAGTTTTAAAAAATGAAACACTTTTGTATACTTGTTAAGTTCTATACAGAAATATCTTGATTATCTTAGTATTGCTTGTGGAGGTTTTACATTAGATGATTAGATTAATTTCTATACAGAGACATCTTCATTTTCAGCACCAGAGAATTAATATCTATCTACCTCATTCATTTAAAGATTAAGATAGCCAAGAAGACTTTGACTTAAATACTTAACAGAAATTAATTTGTTAGCAGTTGGTGTTTCTCTTTTCGTTGTGTATTCTATTCTCTTGTCTGTTTTGTTTGACTTAATATCGTGCTAAAAATGTTTCCCTTAGTAAGAACCATACATAATACAGGAGATGTACATTAATAGTAATAACAACTCTACATAAGAACATGGGAATGAAGCTACTGTTAAGTTTCAACTGAGACGTCAGTCATTTTATATATGGCCGTGGATTGACGTAGATAACATATATTAAGCTAGGTTGGATTAAAAAAAATATATATATAGACCTTTGTTGAAACGAAATAATATACATTTTTAATCTAAACTTCATGTATGAAGATAATGATAATAAAATAAATAATAATAATAAGCATAGGTTTGGATTTTATAATAAGATGAATATTTTATAAAGTGTTTATGTTTAATATCTTTGATTAATGTACTAAACATTTTTATAGATACTGATCCACCACGGACAGCTGAACAGATGTTAGTTTTTACAGAACTGCAGATGTTGCAGCAGAAAGTATTATTGGTGATGGCAAGAAGCTGATCACCAATCATACAACTGAATAGGTCGATGACTAAATATAGGTCTGTGCTATCATTGTAGAGTGTCATAAAGACCTACCGGTATCAATTGATGAAATAGCAGAACTATCAGCTAATGAAATAATTTACTTGAACTGACAGAGATGATTCTGAGACACAAAAAACTTTATTTGTTAACGATGAAGAACTTAACAAAGAATCATCAACAAATGAATCAGATTGGGAGGAAAGCCTTAGATCTAGAGGTAAGCTACAATCTTTCCTTGTAGTATTGAACCAGGAAAGACAAGAGCTATAAATTCTATCATATAGGTAGGTACACTTAGTCAAGATCTTTCAGACAAAAAAGAGAAAAAGAATAATAAATCCAGACGACTAGGTTAAAACACTAGAAAAAAAAAAGAAAATGATGGACAAGTTTGTGTTAATGTGAAATATTATTATTATTATTATTATTAGCACCGCGTCTTACTACCCGTTCGGGTTATACGCACTTACGCTAGTGTGTAATGGTAGGGTGATTTTGAGATGAAATGGAGGACCTACAGTTTAACGTGGAATACGAACCACGGTGGAGGCCTGGCATTCCCCACATTTACAAGATGTCTTTTCAGAGGTGAAGGAAGGGTTTGGTAATCAGATAAATCTGTGCCGGGACCGAGGATTGAACCCCGGCCGCCAGCACAGAAGTCTGACACCTTACCCCTAGACCGCCAGGTCACCAATGTGAAAGATAATATTGTCGAGGCAAAAGTCGGTGAAACCCCCCTGTGTTGAAGACTGTATTCACAAGTGTAAAGAAAGGGTAACACAGGAAAAAAGACAGTTTATTCGATAATTTCTGGGACATGTGTGACAACACTCGTCCACGCAACTTCAATGTACTGAGCCTGGTTCTTGTAGATCCAGAGTGTCGCTATCCAACACCTGGAAGCTATCGATCTGTGAACAATGCATACTACTTTGAGGTCAGTAAACCTAAAGTAAGAGTGGGTACAAAATTATTCTTGAATACTTTAAATTTAAGTAATAAATTCTATTGAAACAACACTAAAGAAACATAATGATGAAGGGTTTATTTCTGGCGACATGAGAAGGAAACACAAGAATCATGAAAATGTGAATGAACACAAAAAAACTGAAATTTATGATCACATAAGTTCGTTCCCTCGTATACTCTCTCATTACTGCAGGGTAAATACTAGAGAAGCCCTATGGCTTCTTTGGTGCTGACTGACAGCTTTGAAAAGTTACCAGACCAAATTATGTATCCCTACGTCGAACCATATGATCTGCAAAAACATGTGTTTAGCAGCTGTCACTTCTGAGAGTCTAAACTTAGGTATATACCTAAATGTTGACTGTCAGAAGTCAGCTGTGAGCTGTCAGTCAGCACCAAAGAAGCCATGGGGCTACTATATACTCTCCTAACAATGTATATTCACCCTCACAACTTCACATAATAAACCTACACCTATTCGGAAACATAGCCTTATAAACTTCAAAATTCATAATAAAATATCATTCCAACATTGGCTACATCAAAAGTAGCTTTTGCTCAGAATCAAGTGCGAGTATTTTAACTTATCTGATTATAGAAGTGAGCAGAATTACACTCCTAAGTGATCTCTGATTCAAGAGTGATCGTGTTCTAATTTATCAAATAATTAGCTGAGAGATGTGCTCCTGATATTTGTCGGGTTTTCCCCCCAACACGAATGTGTTAATACTCTCCTGTTGCCAACCCAACCATTTAAACAGGAGCAAGTCGAGTTGCTAGATTGACAATCTTTCTGAAACGGTTTGAATGAGTGCCATCTTGTTCCCGGAGGTGATAGTGAAGTGGTTATTACGGGCGACACACGAAACATGGCTTATGTCGGACAGAGACCTCTCTGTTCTGTGTCTGTTACTCGTCAAAGCGTTCCGGCTATGACTCCCGGCAAGTGCACAAATTAATGACCGTAAAATTAGTTTTGTTCCCTTTAGTTGCGTTCTGAATAGATATTCTGAAGTCTGTTCTAGAAATAAGAACAACTCAGTGGTCTTAGAAGGAACCCTCTCTGACAAATATAAAAGCTACTAGATCTAATTTCACGTACTATTCATACGTCAATTCATGTTATATGCAGCTGTCAATTTTGTTAGATTTGTTATCAAAACCTATATTATTATTAGCACCGCGTCTTACTACCCGTTCGGGTTATACGCACTTACGCTAATGTGTAGTGGTAGGGTGATTGGGAGATGAAATGGAGGACCTACAGTTTAACGTGGGATCCGAACCACGGTGGAGGCCTGGCATTCCCCACATTCACAAAATGTCTTGTCAGAGGTGAAGGAAGGGTTTGATAATCAGATAAATCTGTGCCGGGACCGAGGATTGAACCCCGGCCGCCAGCATAGAAGTCTGACACCTTACCCCTAGACCGATCAAAACCTATACAATTGTTCCAATAAAATAGGCTCAGTAACCAATTTTCGACCAGTTTTCAAGTCTGTCTATGAGAGGCTGATGTCAATATTACCCAACCTAACAAAACTGAAACTTCAACTTGTAGATACATGAAAGGTTAGGTTTTGTTAGGTTGTGTTAGCTTGTTATAAAGGTATGTTTCATTCACTTAATTATATTATGTAAGAGTGTGTAAATCGCTAATTAACTGAATTAATTTTATTTTTGTAAGTATATTATGAAGTTAATTATATACTATGTTTTTGTTAGAATACCGAAGGGATTTTTGGTATCAGTGTTCCCTGATTTGAACCTTCAACAACTTTAACCCTTACTCCTGTTGATCTTCGGGGCCTGTAAGCAGCCATGTACAATTGACCTTGACTGAAAACTATCTTAGTCAGATAAATACCTACCTAGGTCTGACCTTGTGATTTATTAATAGTAATTGAGAATGCCAATTCAACCGGGAACTCATTCCGTCTCAAAATAAAAGGATGTTAGGGTCTACAGGAGCCAAGTATATTTCTGGTATGAAGCACACGTGAACCTATGATCCAGGATGAAACTGTTAACATGGTTACTTAGACAAGAATTGATTTCCATTTAATTTTGTCGCTGCTAGACGGATTACATCACATAGCTCCTGTTTAGTAATATACACACACACCAACAATAAAACATTAGTTTTATTCATAAGATTATGTCATTTGTAGCTTTGCAGTGTTAGCTGTCTCTAGTGGGGGGAGGGGGGGGGGGCAACTAATAAANATTATTATTATTATTATTATTAGCACCGCGTCTTACTACCCGTTCGGGTTATACGCACTTACGCTAATGTGTAATGGTAGGGTGATTGTGAGATGAAATGGAGGACCTACAGTTTAACGTGGAATCCGAACCACGGTGGAGGCCTGGCATTCCCCACATTCACAAGAAGTCTTGTCAGAGGTGAAGGAAGGGTTTGGTAATCAGATAAATCTGTGCCAGGACTGAGGATTGAACCCCGGCCGCCAGCATAGAAGTCTGACACCTTACCCCTAGACCACCAGGTCTCCCAAATGAATATCGAAAGGAACTTTTTACCAAAAAAAAGGCCGATCCATCGAATCCCGCTACCAAGAGCTGCTATTTACCAACACGCTCTGCTTATCAAGCAGGATATTGTTAGAGACAGTCTACAAGGAAAGCAATGTTTATTCCAGGTCCGGAAAAGTGGGGTTGAAATAAATAAGTTAATTGGGGGATTCCCATTTGGACGACTTTACCCCAGGCATCACTTATATGCAACTAATTACTTAATTGCTCGTATAAAACATGCAACATGCAGCTTCAAGATATGCAGGTGTAGATTTGCTAACCTGAAGTGTAAACCTTTTGAGCAAGTGCCACGACCATGAAAACCAGCGAGATTATCTAGACTGAGATAATGTAAAAAAAACTGTGTGAACAAACAACATTAGTGTTATATTGTAAGTAACAAAGTATCACATTGTGACTATGATAATTATATTCATGTGAGTAACATTAAGTTATTATATGTAGAATTATGAAAAAATTGAAAAGAGGGTATTTTATTATATTTTATCCTCATACACAAATCTTGCTCTTGTGTATCAATATCCAGAATATATAGGATATTTTCATATAAACTATAGTTAAAGCAATTTATCGTTGGAAGGTACTGCAGCCATTTTTTACACACACAGAACTCATAAAACATAAAATTTTCTAAAAATAGTCTGTTATATTTAAATTATCTGTCATAATCGATTTAATCGAAAAACCGTAATAAGTAAGAAATATGTAAAACAGTGCATTTTACACTTTTATTTGAAACATTATTTTCTAAAAATGCTTATTTCAAAGGCTATTGTTAAAAACAATTTTTGGCCACCATTTTGAACCAAGATAGTGGATAGTTAGTCCTACCTCAAAAAGATCCTCTTCTATGCCTAGTACCTATATACTAAGTTTGATGGTTTTATCCAAAAGAGCACGATTCATGTGGCTGGCTACCCGTCCCACTACTCTGATTAGAGCAGTGATCGGTTTGAACGAATACACATCCAGTCAATGTAACTGTAAGCTCAAATTAAATGCATATGTTTAACGTTGGGTGACTGTAACATTTTAGTTGACCAAGGAAACACTTTTTGCTAATTTATTTGAATACATATCAAGCAAACCATAATCACAGGTCAATGCATTTTAATCTGCAATTTCTCTTTGGATTTGAAATTAAAATATATGTTCTAGTTTATCCTTGATTTGGAAATGCAAATAATTGAAATTAAAATGATCAAATAAATTTGGATTTTATTTTTTATATTTTTAAAAAAAATCACTTTAAAAGTTTGAAAATTTTAAGCACCTCTTGAAGTGGTTCCTCTACAAGTTCATCCAATTTCTTTTTTCTCTGATTGAGAAATACTAAATGGTATCTGGAGAGATATTCATACATATATACAGATAGCATTAAACTTTTATCAATACAAATGCTATCAGCAAAATAATATTTATGTGTTTTATTATGTCTCTTCCAGTGAACATTTAAATTTAGTCATTACAATCACAGTAAAGAGGGCCAAACTATGATTTTAAAAGAATAATAATAAGCATACAACATTACAATATATAATATATTTTTTATTATTTGTAAATTTTTGCTAAATTCGTTTAAATAAGTACATAATTTACTCCATCCCCACCCATATGAAGGCGTCAGGGCTGCAACACACTTGGTTGTCTGTGGCAGAGTAGGTCAGGTTTCGAATCTGTGCTGAGTAAACGGTTTTTTTCCATACGTTATTTGTCATAGAAAACGACCATTCTTTCTTGACGTTAATGTGTTTGAGGATAATTTTACCAAACGGTTTAGCACTCTTCCTCTAAGTTATTGCGGATACAATATATCTTTTAAAATGTTACCTCATGGCCAACTTATTAGTGTAAACATACACTTAGGGAAGATGGGTGGTAAGACATACTGAAAAAAAAAAATAGCGAAAAGGCGTTTGTGTTTTAGATGCATTAGTTGAAAAAAAGATACTCTTCCAACAAAATATTATCATACTATCTTCTATAAGTGTAATTAAACGTGTTAATTCATCGAATAGCGCAAAACGTGACTAAATTTTGTTTCCACTGTCTGGGAAATGGTGGACTGCTGGAAGATAAGAGGTAGCATGGAGGTTATTTTTAGCAATGCGTCCTATTAACCGTTTGGGTTATGCGCTTATGAACTAATTATTCTAATGTTTTTTGGGAATAGGAAGGTTATATTTATAGGAAGTTTACCAGCATTTGCGGGGAGGGAGGGTATAAAACAAACCTCAGTACACCCAACTGAGATTCGAACCTCAATCTTTCCTATAGCAGCAGTCTAGTCTACTAGGAGAGTGGCGTGTTGGACATTGCGTCCAGCGAAGCGGGTAACAACCCAGAATTGTTCTGCCAGGTGCTCATGTGTGTTATTAGTATAGTACAGCCATAACCGGTCTGTCAGCCTCCAACAAGGACACAAGTACGCTATTCATCGAGTCCAAACAAAATGGTACATTCATAATATTACTTTTAATAAGTACGGGAAAATCCCGAATTAGCACGAGTATTTTCACAATAATCACTATTTGTATTATTATTAGCACCGCGTCTTACTACCCGTTCGGGTTACACGCACTTACGCTAATGTGTAATGGTAGGGTGATTGTGAGATGAAATGAAGGACCTACAGTTTAACGTGGAATCCGAACCACGGTGGAGACCTGGCATTCCTCACATTCACAAGATGTCTTGTCAGAGGTGAAGGAAAGGTTTGGTAATCAGATAAATCTATGCCGGGACCGAGGATTGAACCCCGGCCGCCAGCACCTTACCCCTAGACCGCCAGGTCACCCACTATTTGTAAATATATATTCAAATGATTACAGATATTCTAGGTTACTACTCTATATATTCCTCTCCAGCACTATATTGCTAAACAAAAAATACCTATTTATTTTTTTATTTTATATTAATAAATATTGTGTTGTCACAAACCAAATTAACAAAAAAATAAACTATATTTATAAGGTCGAAATATCCTATACATCACCAAGGCTTTTTAACATTAAATAATTTAATTACTTACTACTACGCCTAATGTAAATGGTCGTGTTACTTTTTATTATTCTACTTAGAGAAGACCTTAAGTGAAGTATTGTTGTAGATAAACTTTGTGTATAAGCCTTTTTTAGGGTTATTAAAATAATAGTAGGCTACATATTTTGAGATATAAAAATCATTATATTCAGAAATTGAAAAAAAAAAAATATATTAATAATATTTAGCACCACGTCTTACTACTCGTTCGGGTTATACGCTTTAAGTACTAACTACTCTAATGGATTAGGACTTGGGAGGTTGAACTTGAGGAAGTGAACCCGAATTGGCGTGGAGAGAGAGTGGAAAACCATTTAGGAAAAACCACCCCAGTTAACCCGACCGAGATTCGAACCTCGATATCCCTGTCCTCAGCAGTCGAGCTCAACATGACAAGCGCGTTAGCCAACTACGCCACCGAGGCGGGTGATAAAATTTATAAATTATATATAATATATATATATTATTTATGCTGTATGTAGGCCTATATACTATTTATATATAGGTACTATATATGATATTTATATGTTAACAACCTTATGGTTGGTTTGATGTCCATCCGGGACTGGAAATGAACTCAAACCCTCAGCAGGTTAGTGCCGCTTACACAAACTGGTAGAAATTCCATATAACTCACCAGGGGAAGAGTGGTGGCTCCCCGTTTCCTTCATCACTGAATATCTATGAGCGAGCACGAAAGGACTTACTAGTTTTGCCGGTTAAGGAACTTTCTCTTAATTTCCATAGTTGTTTTATATATATTAATCAACATTAGACCGAGAGTTTTACTTCCCCTTAGAACCAAGTAGTGGTACGCATTTTTATATCTCAGTAAAAATACGTCAGGCCCTACTGGGTTTGAACCCACGTACCGGATTCTGAGGAGAGTAATTTCCACAATACCAGCGAGCTGAAAAAATATATATAATATAAATATACATAGTTTATATATTTACTTATGTATGTATGTTTATGTATGTATGTATGAATGCATTTATTTATGTATGTATGTATGTATGTATGTATGTATGTATGTATGCATGTGTGTATGTATGTATGTATGTATTTATGTATGTATGTATTTATGTATGTATGTATTTATTTATGTATGTATGTATTTATGTATTTATGTATGTATGTATGTATGTATTTATGTGTGTATGTATTTATGTGTGTATGTATGTATGTATGTATGTATTTATGTATGTATGTATGTAAGCAAGCATGTATGTATGTATGTATGTTTATGTATTTATATATGTATGTATGTGTGTATGCATGTATTTATGTGTGTATGTATATATGTATGTATAAATGTATGTATGTATGTATGTATGCATGTATGTATGTATGTATGTATGTATGTATGTATGTATAAATGTATGTATGTATGTATTTATGTATGTATGTATTTATGTATGTATGTATTTATGTATGTATGTATTTATGTATGTATGTATGTATTTATGTGTGTATGTAATTTATGTGTGTATATATGTATGTATGTATATATGTATGTATAAATGTATGTATGTATGTATGTATGTATGCATGTATGTATGTATGTATGTATGTATTTATAAATGTATGTATGTATGTATGTATTTATGTATTTATGTATGTATGTATTTATGTATGTATGTATGTATGTATGTATGTATGTATTTATGTGTGTATGTATTTATGTGTGTATGTATGTATGTATGTATGTATGTATGTATGTATGTATGGTATTTTACTGACGATTGGTTATTTAAATTCCAAATTGTTTTAAAAACCGCTGTGATTACTTTGTTCAAAGTGTTTATCTGAGAAATGATTTAAATATGAATTGTTTCTACGAGACTTTTTTTTAAAGCTGATTTTTAAGGTTTTGATTATTTTAAATCGCTAAACGATTATCTTTAGAGTGTGCAGCTTATGATGGTTTAGTAAAACTATCAGAACTCCCGTATTTATTTTTTTCTTGTGAATACTTATTTAAGATGGCCTACTGATAGTACATTCCTGAAAATTTTGTTCTAAACTTAGATAGAATCGCTAAATATATTTACAATATATTTATCCTGAAAGATAGGAATCTTACCTTGAAGGACTCAACTATGAAGATATTTTATAAGATAGTTGAGCTTGCAAGTTAATCTTTCTAATTTTCAGGATTTTGTGTTATTCTATTAATGTCCACGATTTTAGTGATCAATATTTATTAATAAAGAACAGCAGTGCCGGGATTGCTTGGAGGGAGTAAATATATGCATCCTAATAAAGAACAGCGGTACCGGGATTGCTTGGAGGGAGTAGATAGATTCATCCTAATAAAGAAAAGCGGTACCGAGATTACTTGGAGGGAGTAGATAGATGCATCCTAATAAAGAGCAGCGGTGCCGGGATTGCTTGGAGGGAGTAGATAGATGCATCCTACTAAAGAACAGCGGTGCTGGGATTGCTTGGAGGGAGTAGATAGATGCATCCTACTAAAGAACAGCGGTGCCGGGATTGCTTGGAGGGAGTAGATAGATGCATCCTACTAAAGAACAGCGGTGCCGGGATTGCTTGGAGGGAGTAGATAGATGCATCCTACTAAAGAACAGCGGTGCCGGGATTGCTTGGAGGGAGTAGATAGATGCATCCTACTAAAGAACAGCGGTGCCGGGATTGCTTGGAGGGAGTAGATAGATGCATCCTACTAAAGAACAGCGGTGCCGGGATTGCTTGGAGGGAGTAGATAGATGCATCCTACTAAAGAACAGCGGTGCCGGGATTGCTTGGAGGGAGTAGATAGATGCATCCTACTAAAGAACAGCGGTGCCGGGATTGCTTGGAGGGAGTAGATAGATGCATCCTACTAAAGAACAGCGGTGCCGGGATTGCTTGGAGGGAGTAGATAGATGCATCCTACTAAAGAACAGCGGTGCCGGGATTGCTTGGAGGGAGTAGATAGATGCATCCTACTAAAGAACAGCGGTGCCGGGATTGCTTGGAGGGAGTAGATAGATGCATCCTACTAAAGAACAGCGGTGCCGGGATTGCTTGGAGGGAGTAGATAGATGCATCCTAATAAAGAACAGCGGTGCCGGGATTGCTTGGAGGGAGTAGATAGATGCATCCTAATAAAGAACAGCGGTGCCGGGATTGATTGGAGGGAGTAAATAGATGAATCCTAATCCTTGTTCCCTAAACAAAACAGCAGGTGTAGTTTGAGAACAAGTTTGCACCATTTATTGAATCCAGATTAACGTTGATAAAATATGAAATTTGGCCACACTTCTCTTGGTTAGATTCAAATTAAGTGTTGTGTATAAAAACATCAATAAGTGAACCATATACACTTAAGCTTATTGCTTCCCGCTTCAGCGACCTCATGGTCTAACGCGCTACTCTCGCAGTAGGCAGCACTACTGATAACGGGGAGATCGAGTTTCGACTCTCGGTCGGGTGTACCGAGGGGTGTATTTCCCAAATGGATAGCTACTTTCTCTCTCCACGCAAATGCGGGTACACATAATCTAGATATAGCCTTCCTAATACATAGAACCATTAGCGTAATTAGTACAAAAGCATCTAGCCCAAACGGGTAGTAAGACGTGGTGTTGAAAGATATTATTATGATTATTATTAGCACCGCGTCTTACTACCCGTTCAGGTTGTACGCACTTACGCTAATGTGTAATGGTAGGGTGAATCGTGAGATGAAATGGAGGACCTACAGTTTAACGTGGAATCCGAACCACGGTTGCTGAAAGATAAATCAATGCTATAAAACATTCAGAACATGACTGACATATAAACCTACCGTAATACAGATTTTATAATTATTACGATAACATTTTTTAAACTATCACGTTATTTATTTATAGTTGATTTAAAAAAATGGATAGGGTTTGATATATTTTTACTTTCTCACTATCTTACTGGTAGAGAAAGTATTGTGATCGTAAAAAAAATCGAACTAGAGATTTTGATGAATCTCGAAAGTTTCAAGTTATACGCCAATATATTTATTTTTTAACTTTTCGAACACTAAAGGCAAAGTAATGTGACCGTAAAAAAACTAACCTGAAATGTTGATGGATGTCAACGTCTCATGACCCCCCGAACCTTAAAAAGTGGTCTTTGCAATGCCGTCTGTCTGTGTGTCTGTTAAAACTTAAAATTTAGAGTAGTTTAATAAAGGGCAAAAAGAGAAAAAATTGATTTTCTAAAAATCGGCTATAACAATTTTGATTAAAATTCGCATTTAGGCGTTTATTAAGATTATAAATAGACTGACTATTTTCATTTTAACGTGAAAATTACTTTTAGGTTACTTTACAAAAGCAGACAATTCCGTATCTCCGAAAATATTTGAGAAATGAAATTACTTATCATTGCAAAATTGTAGTACTATTATAAATAATTAAAACTTTTATATGGAATATATTCTTAGATTTTGGCAAATATATTAATACAATTTTGTGAGTTTTAGTTGTGAAGAGATACAACTAAAGTCTTAACGCAATAATTCTCCAATGCCATAGAATATTTAAATATAAGTAAGTCTCTCAAAAAGTATGTTATTTTACCTTAAACCTCTTAGGAATAATGTTTGTACAACAATGATCTATCTCCTTCATTTTAGACTCAATAGTCAATATTTACATTTTTTATTGGTCAAAATTTATAAATTAGGAATTTAATAGCAACCTGCAACCTTAAGATGTGAAACACCGAATAAAATGTTAAAATTTTAATCGGAATTCGAAGTTTTAGTGTGAAGTGTTGACGCTTGTTGATTATCGGACCAAACATACAATTGAGAACATTAATTCTTTAAAAATAAAATTATAAAATTTAAAACCGCGACTCAAAAAAAATGTTTGAATAAGGATAGTGCAATTTATGTTTGGGTTTGCTAGTGTATATTATTTTGATTCACATATTTTACGAGTTTTGAGTAAGTATTTCCATTTTTAAATAATATAGCGAGAAAGTCCATGCGTACCATTTATTTGATTCCAAGATGAATATTTATGAAATATTGTGCATATTAACTTGTTCCTACAAAATGTTTACATAACCTTATTTTAAATAGGATGTTGGTTTATCTGTCAATCGGGTGACGAGGTTATGTTTGTGACACCAGCATTGAGGACAGCTATTAAACGCCCAGTGGAAGCTAAACGTCACATAACTGTATAATGTATTGTGTGGCTTGAATTAAAACTACGACTAATCACATGTGTCATATTAAAATAGCATTAGTGTGTGCGATAAAATATGATACTCTGTGACCTGAATTTTGGAGGTAGCAACTTTTTAGATCGTAATTATATTAAAAGGAATTGGTTAAAAAATAAATAGTATCTATAGATGACTATTGTAAAATAAAAATTGATTATCCTTATGTAAATACATTTTATATTGTTTAAGTGACAGTTTCCAAATTACTTGAACTAATTTATTTTACATACAAAATGATGTATTCATAATTAGTTTTTTCACGCTATAGAAGATAAAATGTTTAAATTTAAAGTTCATCTGGTATAGTT
The DNA here is from genome assembly GCA_902141375.1 of Timema poppense. Lineage (NCBI taxonomy): Eukaryota > Metazoa > Arthropoda > Insecta > Phasmatodea > Timematidae > Timema > Timema poppense. The sequence goes on from CABFOV010002979.1 coordinate 18,078, forward strand.
TTTCAGTGACAGGTAGATCAGGGTTCGAATACCAGCCTAATATAATGAGAGTGATATTTCCTACATATTTTCTCACTCTACTCTCAAACAACCGTGCTTACATTTCCTCTTAACTCATCCTTCTTAATTATTACCTGATAAGTGTAGTTAAATCCGTATTCTCCCTCCGAAAGAAAAACAGAGTACAATCACCACGAGTAATGTGATGATTTAAGAACTGCAAGAAGAAAAAAATAAATAAAAATAAAATGGTTTTTGTGAAAGATTTGACTGCCAAAAGTGACAATAAATCAACATATTATGGTCATTGCAGATAATAAGGTTTGTCAAATGGATATATGAGATTTGATCTGCTAACTTTTGCTAGCTGTTAGTTACCTACACTCCCGTGGTGAATGGACTATATCATCCACCGGTTACTTAGAGAGGCGCCAAAAAGCAATAACGCCCGGGCGTGAACTTTACCTCGGGGTGCCCCTGACTCTATGGCATCAGGAACTAGGAACTAGGAACACTGTTACAGAAAAATTGAGAAAAGAGAAATATCTTTGTCAACCAAAGAGCATAAGAATCAAATTCATTTTCAAGAACCTGTATTAATAACAGTGGTGTAGTCGTAAATTTAGCAGTGCCGGAACGCAAGGTTGTAGTAATCCCAAAGTTGAAGTGGGGGTTTGGGACCCCAGCCGCCGTAGGCGTGAGGCTTGCACATACATAAGTGCCTCTAGGAGATATTTGGAGCATCTTTTAATGATTAATAAGGCAGAAACTTACTAAACCTACTTACCGTAAAATTCTAGGAATTCGCATAGAGCACTGTAAATTTCATCAAAATGTATTGATTAATAGTATGAAAAAAGTTTAACATAATATTGATCAATTAGTTAACTTGGAATTGCAAAGCATAAAACTTTACTACATAAATATTTTGAATATTCTCCTACAAATAGCAGTGCCAGAACGGCGTTCCCCCGCGTTCCCGCTCCACTACATCCTATATTATACCCCAAAACTTATTGGTTTTATAAAAAAGAATTTTACATATAATAGTATTACAAATTTAAAATGATAAGTTATTACGAGTTTGAAAATGTTGCGGAGAAATTATTAAAATTTGAAGATCTCCCCTATGTAAAGTACCCTCAAACTCATGTCCATGAGAAAATGAAAATATCCACCCTATTTATAATGATAAACTATGTTTAGATATCAAATTTGACCAAAATCATTAAAGCGAGTTTCGAGAAAATAGATTTATTCTCTCTTTGCTTTTCAATAAACTAGCCTTAAATTTAGGGTTAGATATCTAATTACAAAAACCCCTCGGGTGTAGGGGGGAGCCTTATGTAAGCCCCAGATACAAATTTTTAGCCCAAATTGCCAAATTGTTTCGGTTCTAGCCCAAACCAAGGTACGAACACTAAGACGGCATTGTGGAAACAACTTCTAAGGTTTCAGGGGCTATGAAACGTCGACATTTATCAAAATCTCGATCTCGAATTTTTGACGATCACAATATTTTCACTCCAAGGTGTCGAGACAAAGTAAATATTAGTTTACAAAGTTTAGTTGCTCACAGCCGTTGCTTTGATCGCCATCGATAGGGAGGTCAAGGTTCGAATCTCATTTGCGTGAACTGAAGATAGTTTTCCCGTTAAAGGTGTATATATATACCTTTAACGGTTTTACACAAGTAATTTATCACTCTGGTTTTCCCATCTTTACTCCAGTCAAATGCGGGTTCACTTCCTCTTAGCTACCTTCCTCATATCTATCAAATCAGATTAAGCCGTTAATAACCTGTGTTCTGAACGTAGCAATAAAAAATAAAATACTTGGTCTTGGATTGGCTATAAACATATTATAATAATAATAAATTACTGATTTTAAATGGAAACATGTTTTAACGAGCCTTATTTAATTCTGATTATTTTTTTAGTTCATAGAATACAATGTTCTTGTTAGTATGGTTTTCGAAAAAAGTTAATGGTAGGGCCTATTTGTAAAGTAACGTAGGCGTACAGTACGTAAATTATATTTAATTGAAATAAAATTTACAAAACTGCAATTTTTCGGCAACTTTGGCCACCTTTTTTTAGCTCATTATTTTTTTAAAGTTATTTTAAATTTGTTTGAACAGGATATCACCTAGAACAAAATGTGGTTTTCCCTTTAGTTTTTTTATTTTATTTACAAACAAATTGTTTTGCACTTATTTTAACTCTAACGTCCTTATATCATGCATTTAAATAAGTAGCGTAAGAATTGACTGTAAAAACTATTTAACTGAAAAAAAGCTCTATTTTTTAATACAGGGAAGAAAAAATATTTTTATATATTTCTACAGTAATAAAAAAATTAATAAAAATGTCACAATTGACTGAAAATAATGATTTCTTAAGGTAATTCAGAAAATTATATTTTTACAGGGATTCGAGCCCTTGTCCTTTGACTTTGGACGTCATTCAATATAACCTCGAGATTGTGGCTCAAAACCCGGTATCACTCCTTGGAGAGGACAATGGTGATAGCTTGTCTTTTGTTGAGTAGCAAGCAACAAAGTCGAAAGGAGTGGAGGGGGTTGGTGTGTCGAATGCCATAACTACAGCAGCGCACCTCTGGTGAGGTGGTAATACATAGAACTACTTGGAAGAGAGATTTGCAAAACCTCGAGATGTCCATCCGAATCTTAGAGATTATGAAACAAGTTCTCTAGCCAAACCTGAAGATCCACAAACCTTTGAAGAGGCCATAAAGCATCCTGAATGGGAACATTGGAAACAGGCCATCGAACGAGAATTACAATCTCTGAGTTAAAATGACGTCTAGATGGAAGTGGACTGTCCAGAAAATTCCAAGGTCATTGGCTGTGGATGGGCCTTTACCAGGAAGAGCAGTGAAACAGGAAAGCCTGAGTGGTGGCAAAGGGCGCCCAGCAAACTGGCAAATTTGATCTCTCTGAAATATACGCACCAGTACCCAAATCGCCAACACTTAGAGTTTGATTTGTTGTTGCTAATAATTTTGAGTTGCCTATTTATCAAATGGATGTGAAAAATGCTTTTCTTTATGGCGAAATAAAAGAAGTGGTTTTCATGCATGTTCCCAAGGGAATTGAGCATAAGACAAACAAAGTTTGGAAACTGAATAAATCTATATAATATGGTCCGAAAAAATCACCACGCTGTTTGAAGGAAAAACTCAATTCAATGTTGGTACATAATAGGTTTAAAATATATAGAAATGACTATTGTTTGTACTAAGAAATTGAAGGAGAAAACAAAATTATATTCTTAATTTTGTAGATGATCTTTTGATAGTTAGTTAAGGCCCTAAATAAATTGTATACGTAAAGAAAGTCTAATGCAATAATTTCAAGATGAAAGATATGGGGACAGTTTAGGAATATATTGATATACACATCTATCAGAATTTGAACTCAGGAATTCTTCAAATTTCCCAGAAAATATATTATACAACAGTCCTGAAAACTTTTGGTATGGAAGAATGCAGACTAGTAATTACACCATTGGACCCTGCCATTAAAATTTAAGCGAGACATTCCTGAGAGCAAATTGTTGCGAATTAATTGGGTCTCTTATGTACGGAATGTTGGGGAAAAGCCTGACTTGTGTGCATCAGTGGGATATCTCAGTCGCCATCACATCTGTGCCAGCCAAGAATTATAGCAAGCATTAAAACGAGTGTTACGATACATTAAAGGAACTATTGACTGGAAACTTATATATAACCGAAACCGAACCCATACTGAAATAGAAGCCTTTGTAGATGAAGACTGGGGAGGAGACTTAGGATACCGGAGGTCTATAACCGGTTACACCTTCAACTTTTTGGATCTTGGGTTTCTTGGTGCTCAGAGAAACAATCAACAGCGGCATTATCTTCCACAGAATCGGAACATGTTGCCTTAAGCTTAGCAGTAAGTGAAGCTTGTTGAATTCGGATTCTTCTTGGAGATATGCTAAAGAAAAATTTTGTCGTCAAAATTGTTGAGGACAACCAATCTGCAATTTGGGTAGCCAAGAACCCTGAACAACTCAAGAGGCTCAAACACATAGATATATGGTGCCATTTTGTTCGTGGCAAGGTTGATGAAGGAGTGAGGTCTTGGGATAGAGTTGAATGGCGGACGTACGCTTTGGCTGACAAGCAATTTCTAGATCCTTATTACCAAATATTTCGTTTGTTATTAATTTAACAAGGGAATTTCACGAGAAAATATATACATATTATATGAAGCATCACCTTGCATGGATATGAGATATTGGCCCTGAGGAAAGAGGGGAATACATATTTGGAAAGTGGTTAGACGTTGTCCTGAAGGGGGATAGAGAGGATGACTAAGGAATAATTTCTACGACGATCAAAACTTTGGGCTGGTGATTCAAACAAGAAAAACTAACTGGTTGAGTCACTTTAGGAGATGTATTAGATTATTGAATGTTGTCATAGAAATCAAAGTGGAAAGAAGAAAACGAAACCAGGAAGACAATATGAAAATAATGAATGACCTCAAGAAAGAAAAGAAGGCTAAGTTTTATGATCTAAGAAATAAAGCTACTGATATTATATACTGGGTCGCTCAATTTGAACAATGCAACTAACTTGTTTGGATAAATAAATACTGATTATAACTTGTTAATATAGTCCTATTATGACAACATGAGATTTTTATGATATTTAACTTGTATTAAGCTCGCACTGTACGTAAATACGCTGTGGGAGGTTGTCCTCCTTCCCGCGTGAAGTGATGAATATCATTTGGGTCATAAAGCTGCGCGTACATATTGGAGGCAGTTATGACCTTTGCCACATTCTTGATAAACGTGGAATTGACGACACGGAACAACTAAATATAAAGGTTCACGAAGATGTGTCTCACTTTACCGTTCAAAAGAAACACTCCGCTTTATTAACAAGCCGATACAATATATTAGCGATGGTTGTGAAACTTAAAACCAAACAGTGATAATTTGTCTGTTTCTAGGAAAGCGTGAAGCCTCACAATTTTAAGTTAATTGGATATTCTCGCCCTGCGCCTATTTTTGGGAGGCCAACTTTAAAGCCTTGCTATATTTCCCACTCTTGAGAGCTTCATAACACGAACATTGTACTATAAGTGTAAGATGTAAATAGTATTTCAGAGTAGTACCGATGTATTAGTATTTTCACTATCTTTTCATATTTTGTAAAAAAGTAAATTATTTCTTTTTTAAGTTAGTATTTAATGGTAGTAGTCCTTTCGATTATTTAATAACTATACAGGTTAAGGGCCCACTTTGACATTTAATGAACGTTGTCATTTATTTTAAATATTCATAAGAAGCTAATATGCAAATTATATTATATGGTTTTAAGATGCTTTTAATTGCGTTTTAACTTATTAGGGTAATTTTTTCCATTTTGGGAGGGATTGGGGGAGGAAGCACGAGGGGTAGGGATGGGGACTTTTGTCTGGACACCTGTATACATGAAGGTAGTTTATGGGGTTGAAAATTAGCTTTATATTAATTTTTCCTTTATAAACCTCAGTTTGACTGGATTATATGTAGACAGGTGTCTTGACAATAGAGTTCTGTGTCTTCTCACCTTGAGCAGCACATTCGCTATCCATACCTGGTTTATAGGCAACCGTCACATCTTAACTACTATGCAGATAGGCTGTATGACATATTGCAGGCGCAGAGACACGATCACAAAATTTTATTATTTAGCACCGCTTCTTATTATCCGTTCGGTTTATACGCTAAACACAAAATACCTTTGGTTTTTACCTTTCAATGAGTTTAACACAAGGCATATTTATTAATTTATTTGAGGAGAATAAATGAGGTGGAATTTAAAATAAAGTGTCATAAGCATTTGAAGAATGGGTAGAAGCATAAGTATAAAGATGGGTAGTCAAACGTGAACATTATAATAGAGGAACAGTCGCCAGTGCATCCAACCGGGACTAGCCCCAACCTCCTTGTCAATAGTAGCCAATTGAAATACGAGCCTAACGTTTAAGACTGTTTGGCAACTGCGGAAAATATATACCATTTAGCGAGTGAATATTAAAAGTACTATAATTAATAATATTAAAGACATGCTACTTCGCGTAAAATTTGCCACTCAAATAAACGTGTCAAAATGTATCTCACATTTTTCGGTTGATAAAAATACTCATACGATGCTCCAAGCAGACTAATAGCAGCGATCGGAACTCACACCAGTCGGGCCACGACCTAATCGTCAAGCTCATCTGGTCTGGTCGCTGCTGATGAGGGGTCGGGGATCGAAACGCCAAAATAGGATAAGAGGGATTTAAAAAAAGCCAAAATTTAAAAAGGTAAAAGTGCAGAAAGTAAATCTATTAAAATTAAAAAGGGTATATAAGAGTAAAAAAAGTAAAGGAGGAAAAATGAATAAAAATGGCGTAAAAGACAAAAAGGTAGGGGAAGAAAAGGGCCAAAATTGTAAAAAAAAAAAAAGTAGAAATAAATGTGTTAGAAAAATTCTGAAATAGTTTTGATTGAATTTAATTAAAACTCCTTTTACTATTTTTGCACTTTTTTTTACAGATTTTTAAGCTTTTCACGCCTTTTAATCTTTCTTTCCGAAAAATAAAACTAAAAATTAATTTTACTTTTATCCTTTTTGTTTGTTATGCCCCTTTGGCACTTTATACATACTTTTAATGTTTTTACCATGAAACATTTCTCCCGGGAAACTCCGGTATACCGATGCTAGAATACTATTATGAGAAAGTTTGTACAATTTGTTGTGATGTGACAGTTTATTTTGCTCAGAACTACAATGTCAACAAAAATATTTTACATCAGAATAAATATTAATAAGGCTATATTTTGATTAAAGACGGAGTAAATAAAAACATATTTGCCTTGGGTTATCAACCTGTAGAGTATTTACTTACACATCAGATTGATGCATTCATAAGAAGTGCTAACTTATTTAACGTTTTTACTTCACTATGAAATACAATCAATGACAAATTTGGTATACATGTACATTTGAATATTTTTTCCCATTAAAGATGACCTTAATTAAATGTGGATTGCTACAGGACTGTCCGCGATTTAACTCACTTTATTGAAGCACATTCCTCTTGAGCCACGCCTAGTGTTTGGGGGGCGCAAAGCTAGGTTTTCTATCCTTCAATCATATTATGTTGATACCTTTCATATTAATTTTGGCGTGAGAAATATTTTGAAATAAACAACTTCTTAAATAACGGGATATATTTTAAACGTGTGTACCGTCTCGGCAGGCAGTCGCCTTAATTATTATTATTATTATTATTATTATTATTATTATTATTATTATTAGCACCGCGTCTTACTACCCGTTCGGGTTATACGCACTTACGCTAATGTGTAATGGTAGGGTGATTGTGAGATGAAATGGAGGACCTACAGTTTAACGCGGAATCCGAACAACGGTGGAGGCCTGGCATTCCTCACATTCACAAGATGTCTTGTCAGAGGTGAAGGAAGGGTTTGGTAATCAGATAAATATTTGCCGGGACCGAGGATCGAACCCCGGCCGCCAGAACAGAGGTCTGACATCTTACCCCTAGACCGCCAGGTCACCTCAGGTATTTTTAATGTTTACTGTATTATAATAGTTGTAGTTCTACTCATCAACACAGAGTGGCAGCACTTTCTTACGAACAGAGATGACTTTCACTGAGCAAGTTCTACGTTTAATCTTGGTAGCAGCACAGTCGCAATACTTACCTTATAGATAGGCAACCATAACAACTTACCTGTTGTGCAATAAAGGTTATACCATATTACAGGGTGTCTGACACTTAACTCAAACATCCCTAGTATTTACTATTTGTTTTTCAATTAGTTCACTCTGTACAAGGAATATTCATTAATTAGCTTGAGAAGACAAATGAGGAAGGCTCGTAAAAAAAAAAGGTCATAAGTATTTGAAGAGTGTTTAGAAAAATATCCTTCACCTCTGACAAGACAACTTGTGAATGTGTGGAATGCCAGGCCTCCACCGTGGTTCGGATTCCACGTTAAACTGTATGTCCTTCATTTTGTCTCACAATCACCCTACCACTACACATTAGCGTAAGTGCGTTAAACCCGAACGGGTAGTAAGACGTGGTGCTAATAATAATAATAATAATAATAATAATAATAATAATAATAATTTAGAAAAATAAGGTACAGATTGATAATCCTACTTGGACATTATGATAGGGAAACAGCCCCGATGCAACCAACCGGGACTATCTCAAAACACCTAATTTTTAATTTTTTTTAGCACCGTGTCTTGCTAATTGTTCGAATTATATGCTCATATACTATTATCGCTAATGGCTTTAGGGACTAAGGAATCTATATTTATAGGAAGTGTGCCCTCATTTTCATGGATAGAGAGTCTTAAACCAATTTAGAAAACCACCCTCGGTACACCCGACCGATATTTGATCCCCAATCACCCCGCTATCAACAGCCAAGTCTACTGTGAGAGTAGCGTCTTAGACCGCTCGGCCACCGAGGCGGGTAACACCTTAGTTAATTGCCATACGACCCGCCTCGGTGTCGTAGTTGGCTAACGCGCTTGTCATGTTGAAGCTCGACTGCTGAGGACGGGGAGATCGAGGTTCGAATCTCGGTCGGGTGAAACTGAGTGTGGTTTTTCCTAAATGGTTTTACACTCTACCTCCACGCAAATGCGGGTTCACTTCCTCTAATTACACCTCCCCAATTCCAAATCCATAAGAGTAATTAGTACTTAAAGCGTATAACCCGAACGGGTAGTAAGACGCGGTGCTAAATATTATTATTAATTGCCATACGAGCCAAAGGCCTTAGACTGTTAGCCATGGCTGCAATTAAATACAATCTCGTAATGGTCTGTAAACGAATGACTATTGAAATATAATTTTTATTTTATAGCACTCCTTTATTTTCAGATAAGACTTCCTACTCAAATGAGAATTTCAAAATGTAATAGTATTCACGGAATTATATTTATAATTTTATTGGTCAATACAAATACGTGTGTATTATTAATACATTAAATATATCTCCTAGCAGATCAATAGAATATATCACCCGCCTCGGTGGCGTAGTTGGCTAACGCGCTTGTCATGTTGAGCTCGACTGCTGAGTACGGGGAGATCGAGGTTCGAATCTCAGGTTGGGTGATCTGGGGATGGTTTTTCCTAAATGGTTTTCCACTCTCCCTCCTCGCAAATGCGGGTTCACTTCCTCTAATTCGACCTTCCTAAGTCCTAATCCATTAGAGTAATTAGTACTTAAAGCGTATAACCCGAACGGGTAGTAAGACGCGGTGATCAATATTATTATTATTATTATTATTATTATTATTTACTAATGTAATGAACTGACTAAAACATCAAAGCAATCAGATAAGTTTTTGCGGTGACGCAAACGGGTTGAAGTTTAATACATTAATAATTTCTTTAATTCTATTTTTCTATTTCTGAGGGCAACATTTTTCTGAATAAAAATTTCTAATAATGATAAAAATGAACATTTGACTATCGTTGTCAATTAAAAAAAAAAAAAAATTCAAACTAAACAGAAAATTTTTTGAGCTGCCACAAAGAGGTAAAATGTTTACTTTTGGTGGTTTTTGCACATCTTTTACATTTTTGAAATGCTTTGTTATTAAATTATTTTTACTTAAAAATTTAACTGTGATGTTGTTGGTTCCATCAATATTAGACAGAAAGTGACGAGCAGTAGAATAGCTGAGGTATAGCGTGACCTTGAACAAGCTGTGACAAGTGCCGCTAAGTAAGCAGGGAGGGGTAACTCCAAGCTCCATTCCAGTCAGTGGCTTTCTGAGCTTCTTTCTGTGATGTGGTACTACAATTCCAATGTGAAACCATCTCATTTGAGTTATATTTACATCAAGTTTTTCTTTTTGTGTTATAGACTATACAGTTTTTTTTATTGTTACTTTAGCACCACGTGTTACTAACCGTTCAGGCTGTACGCAGTATAAGCAATAGTGTTATTTTCTTTTCTGTATATCTTGTAACAGTAAAGTAAAAATGTTAATGTCAAAAACAATAGAGGGTCGGCCAATGCACGAACGCTTCATTATTGGCTTTCCCAAAGAGCTTAGTAAAATATTACTCCCGAACTATGAAGAAGAAACGATGTGTTATATTAATATAAGGCATGAGCTAAAAACAGAGAGAGCTTCTAAGGAACCTACCGTAAGGGAAATATCAGAAATAATTGAAAAGTTGTCGTCGAGAGCTTCTATTCCTGTCGTATCCCACACTCTTATCTTGCAGATGATTAGAAAGTACCATGATAAGTACAGACATATTTTAAGATCAACAAATAGAAAAGGAATAGGAATGAGGAGGAATGTTGTGGCTTCAACATCTTATCAGATTTCAACACCAATTTCGCAAATGCGTATGAAGCTGCCTTTTCTATCTTTAGTATGTGATCGAACTGGTGTTTCTAATAGAGCTGTTGCAGCAATTGCAAGTGCATTTATTCAGTATTGTGGCCTCATTAGTGAAGAGGAATAAATTAATTGATAGAATGAAGATTAGAAGAGAAAGGTTAAATAATTTAAAAAAAAAACTGCACAGAAGGCCATAATGAAAGCACTACAACAACTAACAAAGACCCGCCTCGGTGGCGTAGTTGGCTAACGCGCTTGTCGTGTTGAGCTTGACTGCTGAGGACGGTGAGATCGAGGTTCGAATCTCGGTCGGGTGAACTGGGGGTGGTTTTTCCTAAATGGTTTTCTACTCTCCATCTACGCAAATGTGGGTTCATTTCCTCTAATTCAACCTTCCCAATTCCTAATCCATTAGAGTAATTAGTACTTAAAGCGTATAACCCGAACGGGTAGTAAGACGCGGTGCTAATTATTATTACTATTAACTAACAAAGGACTTTTCATTTTGACGGAAGACGAGACTAAACTGATGTACAGGAAAAGATAAGGAGCAAATAATACAGGAAAACCATTGTGAGAAGAAGATGTGTCACTTATTGAAGAGCCCAGATCGAAATATTTGGAACGTTTGGCACCATGTTCGAGTACTGGGAAGGATATTAAGGATAGAGTTGTGTCTTTTATAATGTTAATAACCGATTCCCAGACATCCCTACTGTAGGATGTGTTGGAACTGTGACTAACACTGGGCATACTAATGGTGTCATCTCTTTACTAGAAAAGATATCGGAAAACCACTACAAAGAATGATTTGTCTATTTCATGGAAATGAACTGCCCTTATGTCACCTCTTTTGTTTACTGGATGGAAAGACAAAATGAACCAATGAGTTTGGTGGCAAAATAGGCAAGAACTTTAAGAACTCTCAAGAACTCCCAGTAATTAAATTTAAACAAATTGAAAATAGCCAGCCTTTCTTGGAAGTTATGGGTGACTTGAGAACAGACCAAAAATATTTTTTGGAAATGTTCCATGCGATCTCGAGTGGTATGTGTTCTTATGATCTATCTAAGAGAAAACCAGATAAACTTGAGCACTCAAGGTGGTCGATAATGGCAAATCATCTACTTCGTTTGTATGTGGGCACAGAAAATCTATATATGATGGCAGAGTACATTCTTAAATTATATTCACCTCTTTGGTTCAACATAAAGCTGAAATCATTATTTATTCATAGCTCAAAGCAATCATGGAGACTTATAAAATATTCCCGATACCTCCCAGAGCATCTTAGGGATGTAATTGATACAGTCGTTTAAAGAAACACCTACTTTGCAGCACCTAATCACCTTCTGCTGTGCTTGATAAATGACGAACGCAAACACGTGGTAGAGCTAAGCCTACGTCGACAACTTAGCCAGGACGGAACGCAAAGAAGGAATAATAAAGTTTGTATTCTAGCTATAAACTCCAAAGCTGAAGACTATAGAATCGCAGAAATTGATCCAATATTTGAAACTAACAAACATTTCTATATATATTAAAGCGACAATGTTATTCTTTAACAAAAAGGTTAATGAAATTTTTTCTTATTCTTTTTAATATTTTTAATACGATATACTTATATACAGTGACAAATTCTATTCTGTATTGAATATATGTTGCTTTTATAACACATATGTACCCACAAGAAAAATATTTATATATGTTTTGGATAATATAATTGTATTCATTTGAATTCCATTAGAAAAATCACCAAAATATGATATATTAACAGATATATTGGACTCTAATAAATATCTTCTTGTAAAAATTTCAAAGGTTTAAATGAAAAATATGATTTTTTATCTGTCAGCAATATAATTTAAAGTGTTTGGAATAAAAATTATAGTCCAAAAACCTTTTTGAAAATTTGGTATTTTTACCTAAGAGTTCATTTTGTAAGGACCTTGCAGCACCTCAAAAAAATGTCATAGAGCTTCAAAATTTTGCAGGATTAAAACTGATCCTAAAAGGAAATTTTGATGCCCTATTAAAAAACTTAATTTAAAAAAAGCGCTTCAACCTCTGTTTTCACTCCACTCTAATTTACACCTTAAAACTAGAATTTTAAAATTCAGATTATAATTTTTTTATGATTTAAAAACTAAAAGAATGAATTAATTTACACGCCGGGAAAAGGCTTTACTTTATTATTAAATTTCACACAGTTGTACAGAGCGACCAATGGTAGTCTATTTGAAAAACATTAGCCCGTGAAAGACAGAATTTTAAAATTTAGTTTTGCCCTTTTTCTCCTTTTTACCCATTTTAACCATGCAACCCCTTTTATTATTTAATATATTTTACACTTTTTAACATAAAATATTCTTTTTACTCTTTTCATCCTTTATGTCCTATCTGAATCTTATTTCAAATTTTTTATTTGATTATCTTGTATGGTGTATATAAAAACTTCCTAAACATCGATTTTAGATCACATAATAAATAGTTAAATATATTAGCTCTATTAATTTTGAGCTCTTCCATTTTCCGAACTTCAATTTTGAAACGCGTCACGCTCAGTCGTCATTTGGCTTCCCTAGAAAGTCACTGACCAACACGTCAAACTTCCATATTATATAACACCAAAAAGAGATTTTATATTATGATTAGAATTATTGAGAGGACCTCTACCCCCGTCCCTTAACCATTTACTGATTCTTCATTTTGGAATTTGAGAAAAAGATCTTAATGTTTGCTTGAGGTAGTTCTTATAGCCGCATGACAAATTTAAATATTCTACCCCACTGAAAAATAATCTATTATTTTAGTTTTGATATTTTTTAAACTCCTAATTTCACCAAACTACTTTATAGATAGTTATTAATTAATTTACACCACTTTTGTAACTATAGTAATCCCTTTAGATTTCGATCACATTTTAATTTTTTGCCTTAACTAAAAGGATATTTTACTTATTACCTTTTACTGCAAACTTCAAATTTTATCCATCTAAAATCCCAAGTATTTTATGGTTTTTTGAAGTTGTACGTAAACATGCCTCCAAATTTAAATTTTATATCCCATATTAAGGTGTTTTTTCCTGTTCATACCCTTCTACACCTTGTTTCCCAAAGTTCCAATTAAAAATCTAACATTCTAAGAAACTAATAATTATTAGGGGTGTTTTTTAACCTGCTTGCACGATTTAAATTTTCTGTCACACTGAGAATTAGCTATTTTTTTATTACTTTTTGAAGCTTTGAACCCCAAAATCAATTATTTCTCCAAAAAACACTCTTATAGTTTTAAAATTGATTTGGTTAGCATGAATTTTCTCGTTGCCTGTATGCCACATTTTTATTTTACACCTTATCTAATATTTTTTTTTCTTATTTATTGTTCATTATTTTCAGGAGCACTGTTTTGAAATTTCCATAATATTATATTTTTCTGGTTATATGGGGTAAACCCACTATCTTCCTTCCAGGACTAATTTAAAGCTTCCTGACCCAGGGGTTGAGAAAATACGGTTATGAGGGATTCAGTGAGCCCCACACCTTTCCGCCAATATCCACACTGTTTCGAGGGGATTTATGAAACAACCCCAAGACTGTTTCCCCAAATTTTAGAAACGAACCTTCGTTTTAAATTTATAAGGCTCAATGCACACTGGTTTTAAAGATACAGCAGTGAATTTTGAAAAGCCCCGTCTTATCTCTTGCCTAGGGCCTAAAATGGACCAGCACGCAGAATTTGAAGTTTTAATACCGGGCCGGTTAGGGATAAATGGTGATGAATAGGGGGCGGATTTATAGGCTCTAAATTTTTTTTAAAAAAGGCAGGAAAATAGGTGCTAAAATCACAAAAATAGAAACATAAATAGGCATTATAAAATAAAAAAGGCAATAAATAGCCACTAAAAAGAAAAAAATAGGCACATAAATAGGCATAATAATGCAAAAAAGGCGCCAAAACATTATATTTTTTATTATTTACTCTTAAAATCCAGCATACACTTTTATAAACACATATTAATTACTATTAGAGTTAATTATCAAATACTTCTCAAGATTTTCAGGTTTAGATTTTGTTCTGTTGTCTGACAAAATGTTTTCATACTGTGAGAAACTTCTCTCTACTTCACATGAAGTCATTGGGCAAAACTTCAGACAAGCTATTTCAGCTGGGCTAAGCTTGACTTCTGGGAGTGATGTAGTTTGTCCTTCTAAGATGTCCGCAATACTTGCCATCACTTTCCACCCAGGGTTTCGCTGCAATACTCTGTTAAATTGGTCAAAGATGGCTGTTCCAACTGAACCAGAAGCCCGATTAAGGTTTTCTTCTATTCCCCGCATTATCTTCACAGCTTCACAAGAGGCAAATCCCTCGCCCCTAAAGCTGTGATTGCTCCAGGAAGATTTCCAAAATTGCTTTTTACGTATGCCAGATCCTCACTGACTCTTGAGCAGGAGATGGCAGCATTTGTTTCTGTAATGGCGACAGCTTGTTCCTCGTCAAATGTTTGGACTACCTACAAACAAAACTCACCATTCTTTCAATATATTGTGTTCTACAAGTATAACCATTAAATTATTATTATTTTTTTCTTCCAATAATGTGGAGTGACAGGTGGAATCAATAAAACTAGTGGTAAACGCTCACTGCAATTTTAAATTGGAAACGCACCTAAAGATAGGGTATTGTATAATACCGTTTTAATGTCACCCAGATAAGCTGCATAGTACAACGCAGCATGAAGCCATGCACCTCAATGCGTTAACACTGGTTGTGGTGGCAAATGTGTGTTGGGCAGGGCGACCGTAAATGAGAAGATGGAGCCTTCAAAAACACTTTCTTGACTGTTGAAATAATAGCGTTAACATTTGGAAAACGTGATCTAATATCTTCTGCAACCCTATGAACAGCATGTGCCAGAAAAGTCATGTGAATTAACTTGGTGTAGAATATTTTTAAGCTCGCAGTCTTTTTCAACATGTAGGTCGCACTGTCTGTCATCAACACCAAAAACATTTCGTCGTTGTTTTCTGATGGCTACAGGACACCTAATATTAACAAATTAACTTATTTATAATTATAATTTTTACAGGACTAACATTGCGAATCATTAAATTAACACAGTATGTCTTGTGCAATTACATTATATACTTACGCAAAGCATCACGAACATCTTTGGCAATTGTCGAGCTGTTGGTTGCCTCAAGCATCTTTGAAACAACCAAGTGAGGTTTCCCAGGACCCGTAGAGTCTAGTTTTCCAACAACTTTTGCAACACATATGCCACAGCGGTCAGTGGTTTCATCAACAGTAGCCCAGATATATGATTCTCCAATATCTTCTTGGATTTTCTCAACTGTCTTAAACGAAATAAAATGAATGTTTACTGTAAATAGTTTAAATCAATACAATTCAGTTAATATTTTTTAATGTCAGAAAGAAAAAACTGCTATTGAAAAAACTTACGGATAAATAGGTTTAATGCAAGTAGTGTTTCCTCAGAGTTGATTCGTCTGGTATCTTCATGTTGGTATATTTGTTGAGAAAAGCATTGAAATCTGGATTCTCCAGCTTCTTCCGAGGAATACTTTCAGCTACCATCGCAGAGCATAAGTCAACAGAAAATCTCTCTTGGGTTTTATCAGTATCGTTAACTTTAGGAAAAAATGGTTGAGATCCTGTTTTCTTTCCGGAATTCTTCATATGTATTGCAGTATTTTTGTGTTGTTCTAGGTGATACTTCTTCTCGAATTTTACCTGAATATTAAAAATGGAAATTTTCACCCACTAATATATGTGGATTCTACAAATTAACAAAGCATCACTTAACAAGATAACTATGAATGCTTTTTTTTCGATCGTAATGTTACGCTTTGGTAAATATTTCAACTTTGTAGTTGAAATCCTTCAATTAGAAATTAAATCTAGTTTGAACGATGGGAAATAATCTACACTGAGTCCAATACAAAGAAATATTAATGAACAGATATGCACATCTAACAACAGCATAATATACACAGCCACTGAATGAACTGACACTGCTGTGCTCTAGAAGAAAATCTTTGTTGCCGGACTGACCAGTCTGAACATATCAGACCACTGTTTCTACCTATCATGAGTATCCACGTGTAGTAACCTAAGGAGGAGGGGGAGGGGGATGCAGGGCAGCTGCGAGTATTTAGAAATATAACAAGAGGGTGGGAGGAAGAGAGAGATAGAAAAAGGCACTTTAAGGATCCCATTTGTAAAATAGGCACTAAACAGTTAAATAGGCATTTAAAGGCACTATAAAGTTATCACATAATCTTCTTTGTCATTGTCATTGTCATTGTCAACGTCCTGTCTTATTCGTCCCTGTGCCTCTTTGAGTCCATCTATGTAGGGGGTCTCTCTTGTAGTTCCTGCTTGCTTCTAGCTCAAGGACACACTCGAGAACCACATGTTCAGGGACTCCTTCCTCACCATGTTCACAACTTCCCGACTCTACTAGTCCCAACTTTCTTAGAGATATCGGGTACAGTCCTTTCCCCGTGATGAAGTGGACAAGTCCCTGGGATTGCTGGAGGTGTTTATTCTCTAGTCCCCCTACCAGTCCCACTTCTCTCCAGTTTCTCTACCACTCCTCCAACAGGGCTATTTCCACCTCTCCAGATGTTGTCACATCGGGTGTGGTGAGGAGTCTCACCTTCTCCATGTTTCTCTTTTTAATCCAGTACGCCACACCTTTCTTCCTTATAAGGAGGCCCAACGGCCATACACCTAGGGCCACACTCAGTGCATCCGTTGCTACAGTCCGGTAGACTCCCGTCAGCCTCAACAAGATGTTCCTCTGCAGACCTTGAATCACCTGATCCGGAATTACATTGGTT
Organism: Timema poppense; assembly: GCA_902141375.1. NCBI lineage: Eukaryota > Metazoa > Arthropoda > Insecta > Phasmatodea > Timematidae > Timema > Timema poppense. Next base: position 35,387 of record CABFOV010002979.1, read on the forward strand.
AATCTGTGAGCCCAGATGCACGCCCCATAGCTCACAATAGAGAGAAGGATCATCTGATGGTACGTCCTTATCCGCATAGGCAGCCATGTGCACCATAAAGTTTCTTTTCTCATAGGGGTCACTCCCAGATATCTGACCGCATGACTCCTTATTATAAATTTCCTACCTGCCTTTATGGTCAGATCCCTAGCCAATATACCCTTGAACAGCATGTAGATCGTCTTCGCCGGTGCCATATTTGACTTGACACTTTTACACCAGGTGTCAAAGTTCTTCAAGCACATGGTTACTTTTTCCCTCTAAGTTCCTTCTAGAGTACCCTTCCATTAGTATTAGAAGATCGTCTGCGAAGGCAACCACACCCTGCGTCTCCAGTAACCCCTCCAACAAGTACTACACTGGTTCCAGGCTGACATCCCAATGCCAATCCATGGGGACATCCCTACGTCAGTATCTTCTGAACCCTATTTCCTGGACATCTCAGAGTGGAGTATCTGTTACAACAGTAATCCTTAAAACTCTTAAACAGCTGTCCCAGACACTGAAGCTCTATTAATAATTATGTAAATTATCGCCGGCCACCAAAGGTTGTCAAAAGCGCCTGAGATATCCACGACGAATATTCCAATGGTGTATTTACCAGTTGCCGAGTCAATCAGTTCTATTGCTCTGCAGATTTCGTCCTCTGTCGACCTGCCTCTTCTGAAGCCATACTGCTGCTGGTGAATGCCCATAGTGGTTCTGTGTCTCAGTAATCTTTCACACAATATCTTCTCCTGCAACTTCCCTGCTGTATTAAACAGGCAGATGGGTCTGTATAACTTCGAAATCAGCGGGTATTTATCTTACCCCTTGCTTAGCACGATTACCTCACTCTGCTTTCAGATATTCGGGATTCAGCTGGAACTCTTGTAGCCAAAGCTCTGATGTCCTAATCATTCTGCTAAGTGGTTGGCATTTCTCTACAAGCTGGGACATTATCTCATCTATCTTGCCATCTTTTATAGCTTCATCAATTTTTTTCTTTTTTTTTATCACTTTTGAATGGATTTCATCTCTACCAACTGATTGTTTTTAGTGAGTGTTGGGGGAACATATTCTATAGGTACAAGAAAAGAATTAAGTAACATGAACAAGCCTATTATAACAAACAAATAAAAAGATATAGGATTATGTTAGATAAACAAGTTTTTATGTTAAATGGTTGACAGTTATAAAAGTTGAACATGTTCAATCGGGCCACCTGGAGATGATACAGAGTAACAGTGATTACTTCAAAGTTAGATAGAACAAGTGGTTGGATTTAATAACTCCAAATATACAAGTACCGACTGTTGCTTGGGAGAACAAGTGTCTAAATCAACACAGCCGCGATAAAATGGGCAGTTATGTTGAGCGAATACATTCTAAACAATATTGCTGGGCTGTCGTTAGACTAAAACTAGAAAGGACAGGTCATGGATACTACAGAACCAATTTATAATAGATACATACTTTTATATCCTATATGTTTAGAGTTACTAAGGAGAATATCTGTCAAGCTAGCTAGCTTGTATTAAACATCAAGGAGAGTCACATATACCAACGGAGAAATGTCGTGTAGAGGATCTTCTATATGTTATGTATATACTGAGGATGGCTAACAATCAGACATCAACAGCAAATTGTACTACAGCCGGTCCTTTCCTAATGAGTACTGCCAGAGCAATCAATAGTACATATGATTACCCACACCCTGGGTTATACATAACACAAGGTAGATACTATATTTAAATACATAGATACATAAAGCACCCAATGGGCCAAAAGAAAGTACTATCTACGCGAGCCACTACTTTACATTAGCATTTCTCACAAGTTACGCACCGAAAATAGTAACGGAAAAGGTTACAACAAGACAGCATACAGAATATGACCTAACTAGGTCCCAAACGAAATTGAAAGATGACCTGTTTGTAACCATACGAAAAGAACAACCGTGATCCTGCCATTTTAGGGCGTAATGAAATATTAATATGTCTTAAATTTTTAGTAAAGAAATATGAATTCATAAAATAGAAAAACTTAAACACCTGATCCTACACACATACATATAGCATAGAGCCCTCGTATTTAAACTACGTCTGATGGACATAGGGAAAAAGGACAGTCAGAGAACCTAACTGTGTCTGAAGGACTTCGAAAACATAGTTAGACACACTGACCATAAACATGTCTGAAGGACTTAGAAAACATAATTATTCGCTCTGACTATAAACATCATGGCTGCGTTATCTGATACCTCGTGATCTTAACAAATCACACATTTGTAGCCGACTATTTCCGCACGTCCATCATAGACTCTGTCTTAAAATATGAGGGAAGAGTGAGGAATGACCAGGGGCACGGGACGAATCCTGGATAGCTCAGTGGTAATAACAATGGCGTACTAAACCAAAGGTATCTGGTTCGATTCCCGTGTCCAGGTGTAATTTTTCAACCTTCAGAATATGATATCTAGTTGGAGTAATTCTCACTAAAATGCATAAATAATAGTTTTTGCTATTTGTTTCATGTGTAGGAAAGACTATTTCCTTTGGGGATATCTCAGATGACTTTTGTATGAGACCCCGGTGGACACAGACTTGGAGTTTTCTGCCAGGATTGTCGTCGCCTGTGGTGTGGTTCGCAACACGCAAGGGGTTCATAACAGGCGTGGTGGAGCCTCGTGAACCAATGTCATGCTTACATTAGGGTCAGTGGCCCTCATTTTGAGCAACAGCAAGGGGTTTATAACAGGTGTGGTGGAGCCCCGTGCACCAATGTCATGCTTACATTAGGGTCAGTGGCCCTCATTTTGAGCAACAGCAAGGGGTTTATAACAGGTGTGGTGGAGCCCCGTGCACCAATGTCATGCTTACATTTGGGTCGGTGGGTCTCATTTTGAGCAACAGCAAGGGGTTTATAACAGGTGTGGTGGAGCCCCGTGCACCAATGTCATGCTTACATTTGGGTCAGTGGCCCTCATTTTGAGCAACAGCAAGGGGTTTATAACAGGTGTGGTGGAGCCCCGTGCACCAATGTCATGCTTACATTAGGGTCAGTGGCCCTCATTTTGAGCAACAGCAAGGGGTTTATAACAGGTGTGGTGGAGCCCCGTGCACCAATGTCATGCTTACATTTGGGTCAGTGGCCCTCATTTTGAGCAACAGCAAGGGGTTTATAACAGGTGTGGTGGAGCCCCGTGCACCAATGTCATGCTTACATTAGGGTCAGTGGCCCTCATTTTGAGCAACAGCAAGGGGTTTATAACAGGTGTGGTGGAGCCCCGTGCACCAATGTCATGCTTACATTTGGGTCAGTGGCCCTCATTTTGAGCAACAGCAAGGGGTTTATAACAGGTGTGGTGGAGCCCCGTGCACCAATGTCATGCTTACATTAGGGTCAGTGGCCCTCATTTTGAGCAACAGCAAGGGGTTTATAACAGGTGTGGTGGAGCCCCGTGCACCAATGTCATGCTTACATTTGGGTCAGTGGCCCTCATTTTGAGCAACAGCAAGGGGTTTATAACAGGTGTGGTGGAGCCCCGTGCACCAATGTCATGCTTACATTAGGGTCAGTGGCCCTCATTTTGAGCAACAGCAAGGGGTTTATAACAGGTGTGGTGGAGCCCCGTGCACCAATGTCATGCTTACATTTGGGTCAGTGGCCCTCATTTTGAGCAACAGCAAGGGGTTTATAACAGGTGTGGTGGAGCCCCGTGCACCAATGTCATGCTTACATTAGGGTCAGTGGCCCTCATTTTGAGCAACAGCAAGGGGTTTATAACAGGTGTGGTGGAGCCCCGTGCACCAATGTCATGCTTACATTTGGGTCAGTGGCCCTCATTTTGAGCAACAGCAAGGGGTTTATAACAGGTGTGGTGGAGCCCCGTGCACCAATGTCATGCTTACATTAGGGTCAGTGGCCCTCATTTTGAGTAACAGCAATGGGTTTTATAACAGGTGTGGTGGAGCCCCGTGCACCAATGTCATGCTTACATTTGGGTTGGTGGGCCTCATTTTGAGCAACAGCAAGGGGTTTATAACAGGTGTGGCGGAGCCCCGTGCACCAATGTCATGCTTACATTTAGGTCGGTGGATCTCATTTTGAGCAACAGCTGTGAGGTACGAAAGGGTAGGTTTCCTCTGATTGGTCAGTGATATGGTATGCTGTACAGAACTACCTGGACGTGAGGTTACAACTAAATGTTAATAAATCACATGTAATGATTAGCTGTGAATAAACAGGACATCAGTAACAGTGTTGGGGATGTTTAGGTCCACAAACCCCTTAGCTGGCTTCACAAACCACACGTTTCCTATCTCAGAATGTTTGGTAGAACATCCCCTATGCTCTGTTTAATTTTTACACCCTTTTACTGAAACATCTTGTGTATGCTAGAAAATTTAGGTTTTCCGTATTTTCTGATAAGATTACAATCCTATACCATATTTCCTGTTAAAAATTCCACCAAATATCGATACCAGAGATTAATAAAACTCTAAAAATAAACAAACACAAAAACAATGATATTTAAAGAAGGTAATTAGCTAAAAATCAAGGTAGAGTATAACGACTGTCTAGGAGTGACAGAACAGATTTAATAAGCAGCCTCTGGTGATATAGCTATGAACAGATTTTCTCTTTGACAAATAATAGTGCTCATTTAAAATTATGTTTCAGTACCAGAGTATCTTCATTTATACTCCTTGGGTAAATGTGATGATATTGTTTCATTTTGTTTCTGAAATATTGTTTCGAGGATTTAGTATAGTTTATATCTGTGGGTTTCAGTTGCCTTTTAACATCATCAAAGCGTAACGTCTTAGGCTGTAGTAAAATTCGTGAGCTACTAAAAAAATGTAGGTGATGTTTTCCTCAGCCTATTTAGGATGCTATTAAATGGTCTTCTAAGGAAATTAGTGTTCCTACATTAGAAATTATTTATTAGAAAACTGAGATTAATGACAAAAGGTTTTGTTGTGCTGACCACATGAAACCTTCTATACTCAAATGTTGGCACTATCATGGCTCACGGCGGCCACTTGGTCGGTATAGCTCGCTCGTGGGCTCACTCCATGACGTTTTTTTACCATACTATTTTTATTATATTTTAAATTTGTTAGTTGTTGATTAGTTATTCATTATTTATTAAATAATTAGATACAATTTGGGTTTATTAACGCTGTTAACCTTTTAAAGAGAGGTGGTACATGTCATTTTCATTTAATCTACCTGTCCTCTTTATCGAAACGTCAACGCCCTGGATGAGATGTTTTGGATGAGCTGGATTCAACCATAGAATAAAAAAAAAAATAATTTCATATGGATTAACCTTGAAATAAAGTCATGTCATGTATGTAGCTGATACCATATTGAAAGATACAATGAAAAACCGCTTTCCATTTGGCAAAAAAGTAATTTTGTTGGACGGATATTTCCATCAATGTCTACCAAAATTTCCCCATTCATATATAACCACAATAACACAAACAAGTGTAAAATATTCCTTTTTTATATCAGAGTTTACTACCTTAACACTTACTGATTAGCTAGCTAGTGTTCACAAGATAGGAACTAAGATGGGTACCTCCTCGATAACGAGGTAACCTGGGGTATACCTGGGGTGGGTCTCACGCCTATCGATATAGTTGTACATCGCTAGCGGCAGTTCGAGTCTGACTGGCATTTTCTATGAACACCTAAAGTCCCATTACCATGGTCACAGCAACGGCCTCGGGGCAGTTTTTAGGTGAGTACCGAAAACACCCCCACCCCTCCCCAAGAAATGAGGAGTGATCTGGTTCAGGCCCGATACCCAGGGAGGTGAGAACTTACTACTCCCGTACCAGATCACTGACTGGTGCGACCGACACCGAGGACTGTGCCTCCCACCCTTTACAGAGTAGAGGCCGGTCCTTTCCACTCACAGGAGTGACCCTGCAGACTTCCCGCTTTCTCTTGGGTAAGTAAATGGAATTACGCCCATTGGGCGTGGAGTGGTGACCTTTCCACTATTGATGCGTACTAGTAGAGGTGTCCATTGTCTAGAACATGAACTACTAACTATCCAGATAAGTACCAAAGCTCTAAAATGGCTCACCTCACGACCGACGGGGCTGAGGCATGAAGGCCCATAGCCCCAGGAGCCCAAAATCCCAGGAGCCCAGACCTGAAGGCTCAGAACACTAGTAGCCCACGCCTGAGAGGCCAGAACCCCAGGAGCCCAGACTTGAGGGCCCAAAGCCCCAGAACCCCAAGATCCCAGAATCCCAGGAGCCAAGGTCTGAGGGTTCAGAACCCCAATAGCTCATGCCTGAGGGCCCATAACTCCATGAGCCCAGGCTTGAAGGCTCAGAGCCCCAGAAGACCATACCCTACCATTACACATTAGCGTAAGTGCGTATAACCCGAACGGGTAGTAAGACGCGGTGCTAATAATAATAATAATAATAATGAAAATAGCTTCTTTCTCTTTTGTCCCTTGTGTAAACTACCCTTAGTTTAAGGGTTGTATATCAGTTCTATAATATCCTCAGGGAAACCATATGAAAACTATAGAAAAAAAGTTTTATAACTATTAGTAAAAGTTTTTCAGATTAAAGTCGAGATATCGAAACACACACATATATAGACAGACAGACGGCATCACGAAAACCACTTTTTCGGTTTCAGTGGGTCATGAAACGAGGACCTCCATTAAAATATTTTTTATTGTCACAATACTTCCTCTTTCCTAGAGATCCCGAGGAATTATAAATAAATACAATATTTATTGAGGTAGGATGGTCTTGTACTTTTAATCGGTACTTTCAACACTATATATTATTATTATTATTATTATTATTATTATTATTAGCACCGCGTCTTACTACCCGTTCGGGTTATACGCACTTACGCTAATGTGTAATGGTAGGGTGATTGTGAGATGAAATGGAGGACCTACAGTTTAACGTGGAATCCGAACCACGGTGGAGGTCTGGCATTCCCCACATTCACAAGATGTCTTGTCAGAGGTGAAGGAAGGGTTTGGTAATCAGATGAATCTGTGCCGGGACCGAGGATTGAACCCCGGCCGCCAGCACAGAAGTCTGACACCTTACCCCTAGACC
>CABFOV010002979.1:57862-73776 GCA_902141375.1 Timema poppense
GGGGGGGGGGGGGTATCAGTGAAGAGGATCCGATGAATTAACTCCTCGATATTTTACAGGGACACGCTATGTATTTTATGTTTGGTGTTTCTAATAAGTGGTTTCTCATTAGCAAACCAAACTAATAGTGTATTATTATTATTATTATTATTATTATTATTATTATTATTAGCACCGCGTCTTACTACCCGTTCGGGCTATACGCACTTACGCTAATGTGTAATGGTAGGGTGATTGTTAGATGAAATGGAGGACCTACAGTTTAACGTGGAATCCGAACCACGGTGGAGGCCTGGCATTCCCCACATTCACAAGATGTCTTGTCAGAGGTGAAGGAAGGGTTTGGAAACTAATAGTCAATACTTGCGAAATCTCCTAATAGCGAGGTGACAACAGAGAGCTACCAGTAATAGTGTTTGGCTCATGTTCTCTTACTGTTCTCAAAATGTGCGATAGTGACCACACGGTAACAAGGGACTAAGAGAAAAAAAACCCATTTATTTGTACTCAAATTTGATGGCTTTCAACCATATAATTATTTTTGAAAGTTTTCCGCTATCGTGTCTGATTCTTAAATTTGTAACAAGATGCGTTTGAAATGATTTTCGTGTGAGTATTACAAAATTTTCATTCACTCCCATTATTTGTAAAATTCTTATAAAATCCCTCTGCATTATATATTTATATATTAATTATATTAAGATTATAATTAATCATTATTGGCATTAAGAAGTTCTATATGTATTCTAATACTATGGTTTTAATAAAAGAAACTAATGTACCTCAGTAAATACATAAATTATACGGTGCACTTAAGCTCTCTTTTCTTTTAAAATAAACATTTGCAAAATTTTTAATTTCATATAGTGTCCAAGATATGAGCAAAATTGGAAATGCACGCCTCCCTAAAGCACCTTTAAATTAGTTTATTTAGCTTGAAAGACGAAAAGCTCCTCAAGGTCATACTCCTGATCTGTCAGTTTCTATATACTGCGTATTTCTTACGGTTTGATTTAAAAACTATACATTTAGTATGGTTTAATATGTGTTGGTCATATACCGGGGGAGGAATTTACTATGGCTTAATATATGTTGGTCATATACCGGGGGAGGAATTTACTATGGCTTAATATGTGTTGGTCATATACCGGGGGAGGAATTTAAGTTGAGTCACCAGAATATTCAGAAATAATTAATTCGTACAAAACAATTTTGATTTCAAGGAGGAAATAGAATAGAGCTAGGTATGTTTGATTTGGTTGACGTTTTTAAGGCTAATTCCTGGTGTTTTTTTAAAAAAAATGAAAACTTTAACAGAATTTTGTTCTACACAAAAATCAAACAACTTTTGACTGAAACTTTTTTTATGACATTAAATTTTCAAGATATTTTAACTTGCATTTTATAGAGCAATTTTTATTCAAGAAAGTTTTATTACATTATAAATGTGTCGATATTAATCATCATAATTTTGAACATTTTATCTAAATATTTTTTATAAATAGCACTGTATTTAATGTCATATAGAATAACATAAATATCATAAAAAGTTCTTGAATGAAAAGTGTTATATAAATACGTGTTAAAGTATTTAAAAAAATTGATGTTAGATAAAAAAAATGTTTCAGACAACATTTTTTTTTGTCTGGAATAAAATGTGATTAAAATTTATAGGTTTTCATTTTAAAAAAACCAAGTAGACCTTGAAATAACCTGTAAGATGTCCAACAAGCTAAAGTAACTAGTTCTGTTCTCTTTCCCCCTCAAAAACAAAAACTTTTGTAATAAGACTTTTTTTTCTAAAATGCTTAATTTTCAGTCCTTGATGTCGTCTCAAATTAAATACCTTACCCTGTGTTTTAGTTTGAGTGATCCTGCCACGTCTCACCCGTCTGGGCGTTAAGAATAAATATTATAATTATGGCACAGCTACTCCTGAGTGGAGAGTTTTTCATTCCCCTGGGAGTATTTATCAACACTGTATTGCTATCAGTTAACTTTACCTCTATGACCTGGTGGTATAGGGGGTAAGGTGTCAGACTCCTGTGCTGGCGGCCGGGGTTCATTCCTCGGTCCCGGCACAGATTTATCTGATTACCAAACCCTTCCTTCACCTCTGACAAGACATCTTGTGAATGTGGGGAATGCCAGGCCTCCACCGTGGTTCGGATTCCACGTTAAACTGTAGGTCCTCCATTTCCTCTCACTATCACCCTACCATTACACATTAGCGTAAGTGCGTGTAACCTGAACGGGTAGTAAGATGCGGTGCTAATAATAATAATAATAATAATAATAATGATAAAGTAGGTTACTATACATAACCACCGGTTCTTATGTATAGTAACCAATGGTTCCGGTGAATGTGATATATTTTTCATGTTGTAGTCAAATTATTCAAGTTAACCAGTTATTATGTATAATAACTGGTTAGAGTGATGAATCCCCCGTTTGTGAAAGTTTAAACCTGGCCGGGTCATATGTGGCGTCTATTGGACGTATAAATTGAGGACCATTTTTTATTGATTGCGGACGTGTGGTGTTATCTTGATATGGAATATTTTCGTTTAACCTAACCTAATTAAACCTAACCAAAGCTATCCTTCATGAAATTATAATTTACCATTTCAGCCAAACAGGTTTTGTTGTTTGTAAAATAGCCGGTTACAATAATAAATTGCATATTTAACTCACATTAACCATTAATATCGGTTACTATGGAAAATGGCCGGTCATTATGTATAATAGCTAATGTATTATTTTAACGGTATCGTATACACTCAATTTGTGTCTTATATTCTTTAAATGAGTAACGATGATCTTAAAGTTATGTGTGTAGGTGTGTGTGTTCCAATACACGGTGCACTACAAATGAAATGAGATCATTGTTGGTTAATAAATGACCACATATGTTTGTATAAATATAACACACGCTTAAAAATTGACAGAGGAGCTCAAAACTAACAAATAATTTATGTTTTAATATAAAATGTCTGTAAACTAAGAGATGAATTTGAATAACTGTTTGAAAATTAATAGATTAAAAATATATATGTTAATAAATGCACTACATTAGATTTGGTATAAAATCACATAGTTATATTTTAATGGAACATTTCTTAAAAGAGTACTGGTAAATAAGTTAATCATATTTAGGTCAATATTTTTTGTATATTGGTACGAAAACTAAACCAAATAAATCGAAACACATCAGCTCAAAAATATCAGATTATTGTTTTCATAATTCTTTCCTTCGGTTATTGTTATGGTAAATAATGTTATATTTTGTAAAAAAAACAACAACATTATCTTATACTTCTTGGAGATTTTAAAAACAATTATCAATAGCTATTTAATACGTCATAATATATGTCCAAATGTTTCTATATGTATTCAAGATATCTAGCATACTTAGGTACATCGTTAATTTATGCGCTGCATCCAACTTACATTCCCTGACTTGGAGTCAAACCAACAACCAGATTAGAGCATGTGTTAGAAATGCCACGAATCCCAGCAGTCTGCCACATAATAGTCACCACATATTCCATATTCAATATTTCTGTGCCAATATTACCTAACGATTAATAGTTAATAATCAGTAGAAACTAACCAACATTTACTTGATAAAAACATGGAATGTTACAATGTTAGAATGTACATTGTTTATTTAAAACCAGCTGAACTGGCGTAGTAATATGGGGAAATAGGTTAAGTAACGTTTAAGAAAATATCATATATGACATATAATATTCTCTAGCTAAATTTAACATATTTAACTTATAGTAAACGGTAAATAATTTTTAATTATCTATAAACACTACTAAAATTTCACAATAGTTACAACATTTGATAATTAATTCGAAATTATTTTTTAAAGGATTTTAAAATTTCTCACGATTAGTATACCAGTGTTGGTAGACTCGTCATTGTAGTGGATACCCAATTAATTTATATTCCTTATGCACCCTTTCTTACATAGCAGAGAGTCAAATTAGTTATTCCAAGATTAGTGATGAGTCTTTAAACGATATAAATCATGTCAAGATTTTGGAGCTTCTTGGTTTGAAATCCTATTCTATATTAATTTTTTGGGTAACCTGGTGGTCTAGGGGTAAGGTGTCAGACTTCTGTGCTGGAGGTCCGGGGTTCAATCCTCGGTCCCGGCACAGATTTATCTGATTACCAAACCCTTCCTTCACCTCTGACAATACATCTTGTGAATGTGGGGAATGCCAGGCCTCCACCGTGGTTCGGATTCCATGTTAAACTGTAGGTCTTTCATTTCATCTCACAATCACCCTACCATTACACATTAGCGTAAGTGCGTATAACCCGAACGGGTAGTAAGACGCAGTGCTAATAATAATATATTAATTTAAAATATATTTTATGTATTTATTTATTCCCTGAGACATATACACCTTAAAACCAAAACATAACGGTGTTATCATCGTCTTATCGTTTCATAACGAACTATGAAATAATACAGTTTAGTTAGGTCAATATAGCATACGTTTACTATTCTACGGGTCTCAAGTATGCTTGTGTTTAGGGTTAAAAAAAAAGCTCTCCGGGTAATTAGGTGAGTTTTCTTTCGCTGGATATGGGTTAGTGATACGAGTGATGGTTCCTGGGTCAATTCTAAAAGTAACCTAATATATGTTGTATATTTAAAACATTCTATACCTGGGGTGTATTAATTAAAATACAAGTCAAGTCAAAGTTCCAGAATTTAACATTTCTCTAAGTACTTTCATGTATATTTCTCGTGCAAAGAATCATATCAACGCTCAAGTCCAATGATATCAACCTAGGAAAAATCGCTAATACTATGCAACAAATTCCACCACGAGCTTTAATATACATGCGCTATAATTAACTTATATATAAACTCGCAATAGTGATATCACCAGGTGACCTGGCGGTCTAGGGGTTAAGGTGTCAGACTTTTATGCTGGCGTCTGGGGTTCAATCCTCGGTCCCGGCAAAGATTTATCTGATTACCAAACCCTTCCTTCACCTCTGACAAGACATCTTGTGAATGTGAGGAATGCCAGGCCTCCACCGTGGTTCAGATTCCACGTTAAACTGTAGGTCCTCCATTTCATCTCACAATCACCTTACCATTACACATTAGCGTAAGTGTGTGTAACCCGAACGGGTAGTAAGACGTGGTGCTAATAATAATGATATGACCAGCTGGAATCAAACTAGGTTCCCTTGGACTTAAATTCAAACTCGCTAGCCACTTGTCCACGAGGACTACTAGTTCCAAGAAACTCCAATCTAATATTGATCTCACCTTCCTCGTCAAGAGCTCGGCCGACGTTGATGTCCACGACGGTCCCAAGGGATCGGGCGCCCCTGTCACCTCCAATGGACGCCTCCGTCCACCGTGGTAGCTGCACCCTGATCACGTGACTGTTGAAGAAACGGTCCATGGTGTGATCGATCAACGGTTCCAGAGCGCCTTCTTGAAGACCCGTGTTAAGTCTGGCCTCCAAACCCGCCTCTGTTATCGGTGGAGAGACATCTTTCGTAGTTCGGACGACGGTGAGGAAATCACCCAGAAGGCTAAACCTCTCCATCCGACCCAGCCTGTCCAGGAACACGAGGACCTTCTTCTGCAGACAAGTGAATGACAACTGTAGGACGCAGTCCTTGTAGAATCCAGTCAGGGCATTGCCAGGGTCATCTTCAACATCTTTATCTTTCTTCTTCGTGTCATCATCCGACCCAACGTCGATGCTATTTGAGAGTTCCCCTGGCTGCGAGAACGATTTGAAACTAAGGAACTTGGCTTCTCTCGCGGCGCCATCTTCTACGTTCTTGTCGACGGCCGTTGAGGTGTACCTCTCTTCTTGGGATCCATATGAACCTGGGTAGCTCTCCGCGGGTAACGCCGTCGCCGATACTAAGGTAGCTGCGACGATGATCCAGGCAAGTAACTTTGACTTGGATAGAGCCATATCTCTCCGTCAGAGGTCGCTGACAGAGTGTATGGTCCTTTGTTGAGGTAGTGGGATACTGAGACTATATGCGCTCATGAGACGGGTTTTATTGTCTCTTTTTGAGGTCTAGTGATCCCGTGGGGATGAAAGACGGTCAGTAGGTAGAGGAGACTTGCTCACTACACCTTAGATCTCCCCTCTCTTTCTCTCTCTCTTTTGTTCTCTGTCTCACCCTCCCACTCTCTATATTTCCGCAGGATCCTCTTCTTCCTAATCGTGGGAGCCAACCTCTGCCTCTTCCCTTTCATCTTCGTTCTGTTGACGCCGTGACTCGATTGTAAACACCGCATCTTCGCATCAAAAGAGAAATTGGATGGAACATATATAATTTTTTTTTTCTCCCTTTGTGTTATTCCTCAGTCACTTCTCGCACAAAATAGTTGGTGCAAGAGTGAGCAATGTAACTATTTCAGCTGAATGTGTAATTTGATCACACATCGCTGCACAAATTATTGGATGCGGAGTTTAAAATCCGTTTCAGACACCTTAGCTCAATCGATAGCGTGTCTGTTTTCTGAGATAAGGGTCCTGGGATTGATTCCTGACATGGCCGAAAATCTATAATTAGTGGGTGACCTTGCGGTCTAGGGGTAAGGTGTCAGACTTCTATGCTGGCACGTCCGGGGTTCAATCCTCGGTCCCGGCAAAGATTTATCTGATTACTAAACCCTTCCTTCACCTCTAACAAGACATCTTGTGAATGTGGGGAATGCCAGGCCTCCACCGTGGTTCGGATTCCACGTTAAACTGTAGGTCCTCCATTTCATCTCACAATCACCCTACCATTACACATTAGCGTAAGTGCGTACAACCCTAACGGGTAGTAAGACGCGGGGCTAATAATAATAATAATAATATAATTAGTGAAATGTGGGTTTACCCTTTCACAGTGATGAATTAACGGCTGGGAACTGGATGTTGTGTCTGTCCTAGTCTTAAGATAGATTATAAGGAATGGAGCTACAACAGGCTTAGTCAGCTGGTAGTGGAAAATATATGGCTTGAATAAAAAACCTAACCGAGGCCACAGTCTGGAAACAGTAATGGATGTACATAATAAAGGTCTAAGATATTATTATTATTATTATTATTATTATTATTAGCACCGCGTCTTACTACCCGTTCGGGTTATACGCACTTACGCTAATGTGTAATGGTAGGGTGATTGTGAGATGAAATGGAGGACCTATAGTTTAACGTGGAATCCGAACCACGGTGGAGACCTGGCATTCCCCACATTCACAAGATGTCTTCTCAAAGGTGAAGGAAGGGTTTGGTAATAAGATAAATCTGTGCTGGGACCGAGGATTGAACCCCGGCCACCTGCACAGAAGTCTGACACCTTAGGTCTAAAATAAGGACAGTAGATTTACTTCGTGCAGTTGTCAATATTGAAAAAAAGAACTTTTGCAATTCCATTCAAATAAGATATTATATTTTATTTAGTATTATTCCGTTATTCACTGGTCACATGGACAAAGGCGTTACTCTCGTCTTGTATGGTTGTTCATTGACCGGGTGGTCAGGGCTTCAACACCAGTCAGGTGTAGGCTTACTAAACTGATTTTTCCTTAATTATTTCAGACTTTCTTCAAGAAAAAATAGGTACTGTTCATTCGAATTCTACCTTCCCAAACTACTATCAGTATAATTAAACATGACTAGACTGGATAGGCAGTATTACATGGATTAGGTACAAAACTAAACATAAAACCCATAAAAAATAGGAGATAAAAAGTTATTATTTCTACAAGGTGCTTGGATAGTTTCTGAAATATTTGTGTGTGAATATTAATTATTTTTAAAATGTTATTGAAACGATTTCACTCATTAGACATGGTCACAGCCTTGATCAAAAATAAACTAATACAAGTTAATTAATTTATTAAAAGAATCCATAGCTAACACTTTTTATAGAAGTAAGCAATATCTATGAAACAATACTACTAATAGAATAATAATATTTAGCACCGCGTCTTACTACCCGTTCGGGTTATACGCTTTAAGTACTAATTACTCTAGTTGATTAGGAATTGGGAAGGTAGAATTAGAGGAGGTGAACCCGCATTTGCGTGGAAGGAGAGTGGAAAACCATTTAGGAAAGACCACCCCCAGTTCACCCGAACGAGATTCGAACCTCAATCTCCCTGTCCTCAGCAGTAGAGCTCAACACGACAAGCGCGTTAGCCAACTACGCCACCGAGGCTGGTTACTAATAGAATAAAATGTCATAAAGCTTTATGACAAAAAAAGTTTGTTTTTCTAAAAATTCCTCTCTACCATAAGAATACTATAGATTTAAATACATTTTCATAATTCTTCTGTTCATCATTAATCGACTTGATTTGTGATAGTTCTAGAAATGGATACGTACAAAATGATGGGTTTTCTCGAATCTTGCGTGGTATTGAGGTTAAATTGAAAGAGCACATGGTGTAAATAATTATGTTGTGCCAGAGAAGGAAAACACAATGATTAAGACCTTGAGAACAAGTTTTGTAAAACTGTCTGCAAGTGCGGCATACAAACACATTAAATGCGTTACGGATATTTATATGAGAGATCTCGCTACGATCTCGAAATGATGTCATCGCAAAAATAAAAAAATGTACTGTCCAGGACCTATTTTTATTGTGGCTATGCAAGGATACGAGGGAAATACGGAGGGAGGAGAATCGTCCTGAGATAAGAAAAACAAATCTTTATTCACTATAAAAAAATTGGAAATTTTAATATACATTATATAGATAGATTTAATATAAAAAAATAAAAAAAGTAGATGGAGCTATATCAATCGATTCCATTCGTTTCCATTCTTTTTATGGTTAGATATTTGGCTATCTCTTTTTTGTATACTACGTTTAAACAATGGTTTTTTTATTCACATTTTTTTCTATATAGCTAGTAAATTATTTAAACCCTCTATGTATTTCTATAAAATATATTGCATAGTATCCAAACTAGCTTATTTATTTTTCTGCCAACATAATACCCATGCAATAAATATAATATGCATGCTAGTAAATAAAAGATATAAGATATAATGTTTGCCTACTTTGTTGTTTCCCCTGATTCCATTATATTATAGAGGTATTAGATCCATCTGGACTAGGCCAACATTTGTAATTAACATGTTATGCATTTTCAGGAAAATTAAAGACTTATTATTAATTCTCAATTTTGGTTGATTTAAAATGAATACTCGTTTAAATAGTGTATATAAACTATATATTATTATTACTATTATTATCTTTTGATGTTGGCTATGAACAACATAGCTTATATATTATGACTAGTGATCTACAAAATTGATTAATTAAAATCTAATATTATTATAATATCACTATAAATCACTCATAGCACTAACCAGCTGTTATATATTCTTTCTGTTATTGGAATAGAGTTTCTAGAAACATCAAATGTACAAACATTTTCAAAGTAGCGTTCTCCTGAGAATCCACCCACCCCACACCCCAGTTCCCCTTTGGGCCCCTTTTTTTTTATATTCCAACGCCTCTGTGAATATTTATATTATTATTATTAACACCGCGTCTTACTACCCGTTCGGGTTATACAAACTTACGCTAATATGTAGTGGTAGGGTGATTGTGAGATGAAATGGAGGACCTACAGTTTAAAGTGGGATCCGAACCACGGTGGAGGCCTGGCATTCCCCACATTCACAAGATGTCTTGTCAGAGGTGAAGGAAGGGTTTTGTAATCAGCTAAATCTATGCCGGGACCGAGGATTGAACCCCGGCCGCCAGCACAGAAGTCTGACACCTTACCCCTAGACCACCAGGTCACCAAATATTTATAATGATGATACGTTTTGGTTATTCAGTGACTTGGTCACACCAGTTATTCATTAAACAACCGTAACAAGCTGTGGCTTCTAGAAGGTCAGTTATCAGTTATTAAGTTATTTTTAATATACGGGTTTTAGTACATTAGCTATACACGTACAGTTAGATTAATATCGCTTCATATATGACTATGGCCAATACAATAGTATTGTAAGTGTGACTAGTAATACATTTTTTGTTAGTTTAACTGTAAGTGATTATCACACAACATATGCATGTATGGGTTATGGCATCCATATTCCTGTTTTTGGGAAGATGTGTCAGTACTAATATATCATTCCAGGCCTCCACCATGGTTCGGATCCCTAGTTAAACTGTGGGTCCTCCGTTTCATATACCAATCACCCTACCATTACACATCAGCGTAAGTGTGTACAATCCAAACGGGTAGTTAGACGCGGTGCTAATAATAATAATAATAATAATAATAATAATAATAATAATAATAATAATAATAATAAATAATAATAATAACTCATGTATCGTCCCCCAGGGGAGACCAAATGAACTAATCGTACATCCTTTCCGTGTTCCGATGACGTGAGGTGACGGTAAACATAACGGGACGAAGTAGATGAAGGTCCCAAACCTAACTTAATCTTAACCCACAATCATTGGTGACCAAGAAAATTACCTATGGTACACGCCAAGAATTGAACCCGGGACTCCCAGATGCACTGAAGACTATCCCGTGGGGCCGGTAATACTGTTAGCTTATTGTCAGTGACGTGTATTGGGGATAATAAATAGCTTCAGGGATAGTGTGTGTGAATAAATTGAATTTGTAGCCGAGAACTTAAAACCAAGAACTTAAACTAAGGAACCAGAGCTTGTAAAATTTTGGGAGGAACTACCAGATAATCACTAATATAATATATTGTATATATAGTAAAACAATAAATGGTTTTACACTTCTCACTACCCTTCAACGGAGCCGCATTTGTCTAAAGCTCGAATGAGAACCTATTTTTAAATTTAAAAAAACCCCTTAAAACACCTATTTGGGATTCAAATCCTGAATTTCTCGTCACCCTAAAATTAAGACGAGACTTTCACCTCTATCTGCGTGCCCCTAGATGTAGGTCACACAAAATAACCAACCCAAAAAACCGGCCTGTAAAACGAATTTATAATAAACACTGTTTAAGCTCTAAGGAGAGGGGAAAGGCAAGTCTAAATAAACATTCAACACCTACATAATTTGTTGGAGTCACGTGTGAATAAATCATTGAAAGATGAGAGTCTTCCTTACATCTGTTGATGTGTGAACAGCGTGGACGAGTACATCAAATTTTAGACACTCCACACGACAAGGAATAGAACGAGAACATGGACTGAATGACGAGGCGATATCTCAACAAGATTTCAAACCATACATAGAGTGGGGTTCCGGCACGAAGAATTATTCAGAAAATACAAACATCCTTTCTTGTGGTCAACATTGACCACACTTTACTACATTATTATTATTATTATTATTAGCACCACGTCTTACTACCCGTTCGGGTTATACGCACTTACGCTAATGTGTAGTGTTAGGGTGACTGTGAGATGAAAGGGAGGACCTACAGTTTAACGTGGAATCCGAACCACGGTGGAGGCCTGGCATTCCCCACATTCACAAAGAAGGAAGGGTTTGGTAATCAGATAAATCTGTGCCGGGACCGAGGATTGAACCCCGGCCACCAGCACAGAAGTCTGACACCCCTAGACCACCAGGTCACCCCCACTGAAATGATGTACTATTAGTACATATAGGTATTTAAATATAAGTACACTACTACATTAAAAAAAGTGACAGCTACAATAGTTTTAGTAAATTTGGTAAGAGTCAAAAGAGATTCCTTTTATCAGAATCTGACTACACACTATGAAACGTCATCTCCTCGTTACGGACTCATGTAGGTAACATTCCATGTTTTTGGATGGGTTTTCATATAAAAGATAGAATCATATGGAAGATAGTGGATTTTATCATGAATTGACAGCAGATTTTGTTCGGATACTTTACTATGTCAATATTTAAATTTAGTTGAAAAATGACACCTGAACATGGCGATCAAGCCAGGAAACCTTTAATTATTACGTGATTGCTTTACCACTGAAGCCATCCTATATTAATTTCATGATCAGTGTCATTTATTAACAATATTTTAAGACAGAGTTTGTGAAGGACGTGTGAAGAACGCGCGAAGAAATTATGTTTCAGAATTTCTAGAATTGACGTTATAAAGTAACCAATACAACACATTTACATTTAGAATGACAGGGAATTAGTTCCCTAAACTATTACCATGTACTGTCTATGAGATTTCTCAAAATCAATGCAGTTTATTTTATCCATTCAAAATTACTGTATCTTTCATATCATGGCTGTCGTATTTCGTTTTAATATTATCTAGTCGGGTTCTAGCACCCTGACCACATAGTACTGAAGACTACTTGGATAGACTCTACCTTACCTGTTTCTCTATACATAGTTCATTGCATAGCCCAAAGCATATATGTACATACATACATATATATATATATGTACATACATATATATATATGTGTGTGTGTGTGTAGAGTTGTTTTTGATGAGAGTTCAAGAGTGAAAATAGTGTAAGATAAAAAAGGGATGGGGAGGACAGTCTATAGGTTTCTGAATACTTGTGCTGAATGACCTTTACTTTTTATACTAGTACATATTAATATATATATATATTATTATTATTTTAAGATACTCTTAGCCGATAGGATTTCCTTTCCAGGGAAAACCACGTGGGAGTAGTCTCTTTTCGTTCCCCTTGTAATTTTTCGCTTTTAGTATATTCTTCAAATATTTTTCTTAATGTAATTTATTATTTGTTTTGTGTCAGACTTCTGTGCTGGCGGCCGGGGTTCAATCCTCGGTCCCGGCACAGATTTATCTGATTACCAAACCCTTCCTTCACCTCTGACAAGACATCTTGTGAATGTGGGGAATGCCAGGCCTCCATCGTGGTTCGGATTCCACGTTAAACTGTAGGTCCTCCATTTCATCTCACAATCACCCTACCATTACACATTAGCGTAAGTGCGGACAACCCTAACGGGTAGTAAGACGCGGTGCTAATAATAATAAGCCTAATAATAATAATAATATTTGTTTTGATTCCTCTTTTTTAATTTTCATTCTGTTTTTTGATCGGTGTATTTTCATGGTTAGGCCTAGAGTGGCCGTTTTACTCTAATTTCTGAATGTAGGCCATCATCTTCAGGACATTTTTAAGATTTTCATTTTCTCTAAATTTTTTCAAGGCTTCACTGATGGCCTTATCAGACGTGATTGCTGATATTTTTTCTTTTCTTGCTCTCAAAGCTGAGAGATATTTTGTCTTGTGTCCGTGGTACTCAGCATCTTCTCGGAGGATGTTGATCAACAAGTAGACATTTGGATGTGCCCTAAATAACTAGACTGTTTAGCCTTTGTTTCCAACCTTCAGAAACATTTGTCCTTTGCCACCTTCCCAAAACAGTTCTCTATATCTCTTGGAATATTGTTGTTTTTGGGCCATTGATCGACAAAGCTATCGTCAAAATCCCAGAGTTCTTATTTTTTGGGTGCGTATTCTTGTATACACAATCAAGCATCGTCAACCTTATACCAGTGCACCACACATTCGAATGGAAGCCCAAATTCTTCGTTTGCTTTGTACTCAGTCAGTAGACCAAACTATAGAACTTTCCTCCATACGCACTGGTTGAAGTGATAGCTGCAACCATTAAATCTTTGCTGGTGAGAACAAAGATTTTACTGACTCAATAATGGCCACCTCAAAATATAACAACATATTCTGGATTCCAACCAGGCAAGCAGTTTTTCACAGCTATAGATAATCTGTCGTAAGTTTTACGCGTCTTGTTCGACAGAAGTGTGTAGATGACAGGGATAGCATTAATTCCTTCCAAAGAACTTATCATATCAGCGTGGATAATGAATATCTGTCCAAACTACTTATGGAATTTTTGAATGTTCCATCAGTAAATAAAAATATTATGTTAGAAATACAGATGTACCCTTTGTTCTGGCAGAAGTTAATAATATCCTGTGCTGAGGCCCACAATTATCATCCTGAAGAAGGAAATTCCCTCCACCGTTCGTATTTAACACTTGTTGAGGTAAGTTGACATCCCCCACATCAGCCGGATCTTTTATTAGACCCAATTGTTTTCTCAGAATACGATGCAATGATTGTGTGGGAATACGATGCAATGATTGTGTGGCCCTTGTCATCACTGGCATCGCCGTCATAAAATCGTAACCGAAGTTTAATAGTCGACCAACATCTTCTACGTAGATTTTTGAGATTGAGTCATCTGCTTCCCCAGTTCATTTTCTGACATTGGCCATTTGCTTTCTAACTTTATTTGCGGCTACGTCTGGGACACAACTATGCTATTCCTCTCATAAAATTGCATAGTTTTTGGTTGAAATACGCCCTTTACACTTGATCTTCTAATTATCTACACGGCACCAGTGGCGTTCTCTTGGTGGTGTAGTTCAGTATATATTAATATCCGTGGGAACTCAACAATGGCCTACCCTTGATGCTTTCAGTGACCTCCATCAAAAGCGAGAGCAAGTGAACCGCGATAAAGAAATCTATCAATCTGGACTCACTTGCGGCAACTGGTGAGCAGACAGTAACCAGTGGAATACTTCCTACCTACATTCGAACCTCCTCCTCACCACCTATATCCTACACGCAAGTGTTACTGTTTACAGTAAACCTAGTTTCAGACTTCCAAGGTCACTCGCCACTAATTGCTGTTCTTTGCAAGCGTCTTTAAATTCCGCCTTCCGGCAAATATCCCTCCGGACAAGTGTCGTATGCTCAGTCTACAGTTGCACCGTCAGGCAAACCATGTAGCGCTGATCTTGGCTGAATGCATAAGCTTTAGGTGCGCATTACTGTGCATTGGTTGATAGTTGAAACTATTATTGATAATTAACATACTGACGTTCACCGGGATTCCTCTAAACGCCTATCCCGAGTCACCCGTATCTCTGTTACTGATATCTCTAAGTCGCTGACAATCTCGTATGGCAATCTGCCTTAAACTATAAGTGATGAATGAGGAGAAGCAAGAAATGATTCCTATGTATTTCAACTTTAGATTGTTGGCATGCTAGGTCAAATATAGCTAGCTCAATTTCCTTCCATTTCCTAGAGTTAAACTATATTTAAACGAGATCCTGTGAATGGAGATAATTTGTTATCAAATATAGTTTTAACCAATCATGACGACAGCTCGGTAGTGAGAGATTTAGAGTCGACCAATTAACAAACTCTCTTCCTAAAGGTCCAGCTTCAACCTTGATAGGAATGTTTAGTTCCAGGTGAATGGGCAATTTCTTAAAATTAACACTCCTTATTGTTTTATCCTAATGTGTTTATGTTATTTTGGAATGGTATTAAGAACACTTGTCCTTAAGTTTAGCGTTACACTGTAAAGATCTAGTCTCATTTAACATAGGTCCATTATTTATATTGCTGTTGGGTACACACCTTTAGGATAAGTTAAGTCACTAAACGCTAGTATTAACACTAGAGGGTAAAGACCAAACAGAATATAGTATGAGGCCATTAACTAGAGAATAATAATGGTTTTTTATGGGTTTTTAAAATCAAAATTTGATGTGTCTAGAAGCTCTTATTAAATAGTTTTTACTGCTATTGGGGTCTAAGCGGAAAATGATGTGGGCTATTGATATACATTTGTCAATAGCATTTTACTAATATTTGTGAATATAGTTTTTTAATTCTAGAATCAATTAGGTTCTTACCTTATTCTAAATGCTAATCAACACTACATGTCCATCCTACACATCAGGTGGCATACACTTTTGCAATAAACAAATAGAGTAGCAATTATGCTCCAAGTCGTAAAATGTAAATACAAAAATAAATATTCTATTTGGAATGTTGTGAAAATGTGGACTTATTTGAATCCTCGAACCCCTTGGCTTGGATACGGGGGACAGCAACATACAAAAGAGAAGTTTTCC
>CABFOV010002980.1:16125-27361 GCA_902141375.1 Timema poppense
TTGGGTTAGATTATTCAAGTTTTAGTAAGCATCCCTAATTTTTTTGAAAATGAAACATAGCCTATGTCACTCGGGAATAGTGTATCTTACCAACGGTGAAAGAATTTTTTAAATAGGTCCATTAGTTTCGGAGCCTATTCATTTCAAACAAACAAACAAACAAAAAATCAAATCTTTCCTCTTTATAATATTAGTATGATAATACTGCTATGTTCATGACAGATAAATAAATGTTGATCTCACCGTGTGAAGAAAATTAAACTCTATGTTTGTACTGGAGCAATATTATATTTATTTTAACTAAAAAATATTATTTATTATTAAAATTGCAAAAAACATTGACCTTTTCTAGTGTAAGCTACACTCTCATCTTAACGAAACTTTCTTAAAGGAAATGGAAAATATGTTTTCTTCACATTGAATAGCATTCGAATTTATTTCCAAACATAGTTGATGTTGTGGGTTCTAATTTTAGGGAATCCAATAAGTTAATACTATTGGAATTGAGAAATAACATAAAATCATATTATTAATTGTACTGTTATATAGTATTGCCTCGAGTTTCGCGGTCATTTCGTTCCTAAGGTTTCCGCACAATTTCTAAAACCGTGCAAGTCGATTAAGGGTTAAATACGTTATAATGCGCCTCTTTTTACCACATTTATTCTAATAACTTTTACTTTTCTTAGATGTATTAAAGCCATAGAAAAGGGATAAGTATAGAAACGCCACTCTAAGGCTGGTTACAAACCAACGAGTCCGAGTCGAGTCTCATGGAGTCGAGTCCAATCTGACTCTTTCACACTAGTGAGTTGAGTAATTGAGTCCACTAGTTTGATCAAAGAGCTCGTGCAAGATAGATGCAGTTCTAGTGGTTTCTACAAATACAAATGTATGGAGGCGCCGGCGTAGATGCCTAAAAAGACGTCGCCTGATGTGGATTCACTCACTTGATGTGAAACTATTCACATTTGGTAATTTTCACATTTGTTTCCAAATAGTGGAAACTGCATTTCTATCACGATGTTCGGGATGGGACGGGTTATAAATCGCAGGATTCTCTTGAACGAGGACAATGAGGTATTCAGTGTCCATGCTGTTATCCTTGAAAAGCATGTGGAAATAATACACTTTAATTGGCTGGACTGACGAAATCTGTAATCTGTCACATCATTTACTCTTGACTCGCCTAGACTCGTTTAGACTCGGATAGACTCGGGGTGGCTAGACTCGGGGTGACTCGACTAGACTCGGGGTGACTCGACTCGCCGGTGTGAAAGTTATTGGTCCTCCATCGCGCTATCAAACACAATATTGTACCTGTCTCAATTGGTGAATCAGACTCGACTCGGGACTCGTTGGTGTGAAAACAGCCTAATGTCACGTTGAACCTCTCGCACTCACGGCGTTAAAGTTCCGCGACCTGAATGATTCGAAGCGGGGAGTTACACTTGGAACACAACGCATTTTCTATTGCGGAATGTTAATTAATCAATTATTATATCAATCTCAATCAAATGTAACTAAATCCATTATTTTATAAATAAACCACGTTATATGAAATGTAAAATATAGACAATCTCGCTTTAACCCAACTTTAAAATAAACGACAAATTGCTAAGAAAACAGTAATGGTGATAGACTTATCACTTCATTTTCTATAGACTTCCGTCCACGCATGCGCACTCATCTGTGACATCATTGCAAGCTGCTCCTAGCGATGGTGCCTCAAACTAGTTTGCGGGATCAGCTAGTCCTATAAGAGTGCCCATCCCATGATTAAAGCTTTAGGGCCAGTTTCATAGTCAAATTTAATACGCCTCAAGTGCGGCGCTACACTAAATACATGACGATACCTATCTAAACCAGAATGGAATGGGCTGCTCTCGCATAGGAAACTGGCCCATTCCATTCTGGTTTAGGTAGGTGTCGTCTTGTATTTAGTGTAGCGCCGCACTTGAGGCGTACTAAATTTGACTATGAAACTGGCCCTTATTCTTTGTTTACATTAGGTAGGCTACTAAAAAGACTTGCGATTAAGGTACAACCAAACAAAACGTCGATGACACTAAAGCTGTGCGACAGCTTACAAGCAACGCGCACTATTCTGATTAAAGTGGCGCAAACTGGATGCCCTTGTTAGTCTTTAGTCAAATTAACACAACTGGCATATTTACGAATCCACGAAACTTGAATATTTACTGTATTAAGCTCTCTGAAACATCTGTTGTTATGCCAAATTAATGTGATTCCGAATGTTCTTGAAATTTTCGTGAGGAACCTCAATTATTTCCTAACTGTTGGATGTCTTGAACAGTACAAATTTCATAAGAATGGCCTTATCTGATATCTATAAAAGTGACTTGATCAACTGTCATATGTTCATATGTTCAGTCATGTTATCTGAAGCAGTCACATTTGAAATATTTTATCATTGCATATAAAACTACACTAATGATTCAGTAAAATGTTGTCATTGCTGGCCGCGTAATAAAAATGTTTGTATTTTATAAAAGGGTCTTGCTATGAACATTGAAATGTTAAAGAGAGGTCAGAGGACCCATTCTTAAGAAGGTTTACTTGTTTATTAGAGGGGGAGCTTATATTCAAGCATGCGGGACATATTTGTTCATATCATGTAGCAGTTGTCCATCTCTATTCATTAATCGCATGGTCGACCATAGTCGAGAGAGTTCAACTCCAAAGGCTGACCAACCAACTGACTGCCTGAAAGACTGGTTTGAATTCCGGAATTATAAATCTATACTCGACCCGACGGTTGAAGAACCTTTACTAAGCCGGTTCCACACTAATCGTGAATGCGGACGAATGTTTCCGATGAATATTCACCCTAATGTACGCCTACATTCGTCACTCAATTCTGTCATAAAACCTACACGAATATTCGCCTTCTGTGGACCTCGTACACTTCTCGCGAAAGGCTACCTCGAATATTCGATCAAATAATTCACTTCGGCGGTATTCGCCATCCCATGCACAATGGACCGCTCAAGTGATGACATCACTGCGGTTGCTGCTGCAAAACCACTCAAAGCGCGCTCTAGGGTTCTGGTTCTGTACCAAGATCGATACAATTCGTACCAATGCAAACATAATTCGGCATAGCAATTTGGTGTTAGCAAAACATTTATCAGATTATTAAATAAAACTAGTATTTAATGTGACATTACATGGTACACTACAACATACTACATTGTATAAATAAATAATAAAGCATTAAGTATACTTAACTGACAATTCTACAAGATCCTCAAAATGATATAACTAGTGCAGTACCCGGTGTGTACGCAACTAGACACGAACGACTGAATTGTAGGGTGGGAGCGTTTCAAATATTCGTCGAGACTTCGCTTCCTTTGATTCGTATCAAGAGACCACTCCCAAGGCGAAACCGCTCGAATGCCGAATATTCGACTGAACATTCCTCATTCCTCATTCGTGTACCTCTTACACTACTCGGACTGTTACCCGATACACGAACACTCGTTTGCATTCGCGAATAGTGTGGGACCGGCTTTAGACAGTTCTAAATTTGCGGCGCTGGTCGCATGGTGTATCGCATCAGTCTCGCAGTGACCTTGGGTAGCCGGTGACGTGCAGGTCGAGGTTCGAATCTCAGGACAGGTCAACTGGAGGTGTTTTTCCACATGTGATCTAACGCGTCCCTCTCGTGTTACACTAGAGGGCTGGCGACGAGGAGATCAGGGTTCGAATCCCGGTTTGGCGTATTTAGGCTGGTTTTACTAAATGGTTTTCCCGAACGGAAATTAGGACGCAGTGGAAAAACAAACTTGGTGTGTGTGAGTTTTTTGGAGTCTTATTACAAGCACTCTCACTGATGGAATAGATAAGACCCACTCATTTGTATAATTTTACACAATGAATTAATATGATGACACCCGCCTCGGTGGCGTAGTTAGTTAACGCGCTTGTTCGTGTTGAGCTAGACTGCCGAGGATGGGGAGATCGAGTTTAGAATCTCGCTCGGGTGACTAGGTGTGATTTTTCTTATATGGTTTTCCACTCTCTCTCTTTTTCTCTCCCTCCACGCAAATGTTGGTTCACTTGCTCTAAATTCAACCTTACCAATTCCTAATCCGTTAGCGTAATTAGTGCTTAAGCGTATATCCCGAACGAGTAGCAAGACGTGGTGCTAAAAAAATAACATAAGCTCATGGATATTTTTAACTGATTGTATATTATTTTAAAAAAAAAGTGCTATAGGCCTACCTATAAAAAATTGTATACTTTTGTTATTAACAATCTGATTCTTAATGGCCGTGGATCAGGACATGTGAAGGCTGCTCATGCAGATGAACGCGAAGATAAAATAAAACAGATAAAGTTGAGTTTTTTTTTCATTCCATGCCGTGCAATTACACCGTATCGCGATCGTATTTACTGAGCGTATAGTTATAGTTGTGACGATCAGGTATCATATATAGACACAGAGCCACCGAGTCCAACCACGATCGCCAACCCTTTTAACTGGAAATTATTCAGTCTTTACATGTATCTAGATTTTCATATACTTTTTTTTATTTGTTCATTGGAAGTAAGTTTATTTTGGCGTGTGCCGTTTATTTAAAAAAAGCTGTTTTGATGGATGATGAATAACGATATGTTGTACGGTTTTAAATCTTAACATTTAAAACCAAACAAAAGCTAAGATTTTAAATGTTTCGGACCTTTGGGGTCGTCCACAAACCACGTAACAATTTTTTTTTTCTTAACCTTATCTACACCGCTCTACCCCATTTAACTCCCAAGTAGACGTTTAGCTAGAGCCCTCCCTCCTACAACCTCCGTTACGTAACCTTTTACATCAAGAGTGAATGTCATAATTTCATACGGAAGATTTTGGGACAATAAAAGAGCGACACAGATTTAATACAACTAAGAATCAGAAACTATGTATAATTATGTTTAGTAACGGTGAAAACATGAACAATAATTTTTTTTTAACATAATTTAAGCATAAGATCTATTTTACGCCACATTGTGATGCACCCTCTTTACCCAACACCACGTAGAAATAACTCTCTTCTACCCCCGGCTCAACAACGTTACGTATTTTTCTTATTGGCGTTTTATAGCTAATTAGAGTCCTCCAAAATAATTGTAATCTATGTTATCAAACACTGAAATACAATTATATAATTTGTTGGGGTTTTTTTTCAAAATTTTTGCATTTTCATTTATATGAAATTTACTTTTAAAAAAT
The DNA here is from genome assembly GCA_902141375.1 of Timema poppense. NCBI lineage: Eukaryota > Metazoa > Arthropoda > Insecta > Phasmatodea > Timematidae > Timema > Timema poppense. The sequence continues at coordinate 21,371 of CABFOV010002980.1, forward strand.
ACATAAAAAAGCTTATTTAAATTTTTAAAATTCCTTAAATAAGACGTATCAAAAAATACCTTTTTAATCTATGTTAGGAAATCTTATAACTTTTACCAAATCAGATGTGTTCCGTCTGTTTTAAATTACATCCACCCGTGCATCAATATATTAAGAAATTGTCTGCCCCAGATGCTTTCAGGGACTATACCTCATGCCTACACCATGGATTTATTTTCATCCACTAATACATGTATAGTACAATAGCCATATGAAGAGATATTTATAAAATACAAAAACACTCTTTTGAGGCCAAAATTGATTTTTATTTACAATATTATTATTGTTATTTTATAGGATACAGAAGATATAAGGGCAATGGAATTTTGGGGACCATTCATTATCAATTTTTATTAATAGACCTACAATAAATGCATGAACAAATTGATCAAAGTGTCCTACTATTATTAAGCTACAATATTCTTATCTTTAACTTTAAAATACTTGAGTTGGAAAATCTGTACAATTCTGTCGCAGTTTTTAAGGTTATAGCTGCCATTCTTACAGTTGAAAAAACAAGTTGAGGTTCAATTAATTATCAAAGAATGCGCTTGAAGCAGTTGAGTACTTGCAAGTAGACTACGCTGTCTGTCATCGCTGCAGTGGCGACATCTAGTGATGGAATCAGCAGATAGGTGGGTAGGGCATAGCCCCCCCACAGTTGTACTGCCACGCAAGATGGGGGGGTTCAGATACGCCCCAATGAAAGAACCTCTGCTGCTTCCCTGCCATCAACAATAAACACCCAGCCAGAGATGCGCTATCTTTCCCGAATGCAGGCATGCAGACAGCGGATGCTCTTGCCGGGCTACGTCACACTAAACCTTGATTTTCTTACGAATGGATATTTGGCGCACTTTTTTTTTTTTTTAAATACAAACATATTTTAGCGGTCAATATTATCGCATAGGTTTTGATAATATCTGTCAAAAGCGACTGTTGCAGGTCACATGGATTGACGGTAGTCAATGTAGCTCTTTATAGCTGTCAGATATGTGCATTCGTAAACAAAAATCGTGTATACCTATGATCGTGATGCGTACGTCCGCTTTTAATTATTACGTGGCGTTTAATTGCATTCGAAACTAGTAATGACTGACATGCAATGTGATTCAAGTTTAAAAAATAATAATCTGACCTTGATTCTTTTTGTCAATGTCAGTGCTCTTTTTGATATAATCGGCTAGACAACACGACAATCGTAATCTCTTAATTTCAGGGTTGACACAAACCTGAAAAAACGGGAGAGCCGGAAAAACACAGATATTTTCAACATTAAAAAAAGGCATTGAAATATATGTGAATTTAGCACTTTAGATTTTAATAAATAATAGGTCTTTGTAGAGAAGTAAAAGTCAGTTGAAAAACTAAGTAGGTTGTGATGAATCGAATAGGCCTACATGCCTTACCCTCCACTCCCTCCCTTTTTACCTCTTCATGGAACATTAGAGACCCGCTTCAGTGGCCGCATGGTCTAAAGGGTCAATCTCACAATACACTAGACCGTAAATGATGGGGAGATTGGGGTTTGAACCCCGGTCGGGTGTACTGAGGGTGGTTTTCCCCAAAGGGTTTTCCACTCTCCCTCCATTCAAATCCGTGTACACATCCTCTAAAATTCAAAATTCCTCATCCCTAACATATTAGTGTAATAAACATACATTTATAACTAGAACGGGTAGTAAGATTCAATGCTAAAAAAAAGAGATGCTTAGCAACAGTCTAAATTCCCCCATCAAAGTCGAATCGTCCTTTTATAAACGCCAATAGCATGACTACTCATTTAAATTAATAATAATTCATTATAAATAAACTAAATCAAAGAAAAAGCAAGTAGATTTTTTTTGATGAAAAAAATAATTAAATTATTCGGACAAATGGCACCTATCAACAAATATTACATTTGACTTACAATCTAGTTGTTTTGGGAATATTATGATTTTGGTAGGGAAAACCTTTTACACAATACAAATATATATTTTTGGAGTCAGCATTGATAACATTTTAATATATCATTACTAATATTTAATAGGTATTGATACTATCTATGAAAAGTATCAGCATCAGATCACATGATTTGACCTATGAATATATTAAAACGGTTTTAGTATTCTTTTTAACCATCTAAATATATCCTCTTATCTGAATCGGACTGTAACTTATACCAACTAAAACTGAAAGCGAATGCTCTAAAATGTAACCAGTTAAATCCCTTTATACAACTCCATTATTTATGGCGTTATAACTGGTGATTGTCGACCTCGGTAACTTTGGGATAAGTGTTCGCCTCAGGACCATATGTTCGTCGATTCAAACCCAACCGAGGTCGATGGATTTTTCTTGAGCGATAAAAATCCGTAACACAAACTTCCCTCAGAGGGGAAGTAAATCAATCGGTCCCACGTCGATTGTTGAAAATACCTTTACCGGAAAAATTGGCAGGCCCTTTCGAGCTCTATCATAGAAATTCAGTGTGGAAGGCAACGGGAAACTACCACTCTTTCTAAACTCCTCTGGTACATAGGATTTATACCAGATAGTGCTGGCAGCATTAACCAGCCGAAGGGATGATTTCTTGTCCAGCTCTGAATGGATATAGCGCACATCAAACCGACCTTCGGGTGGTTGACTTCCAAGAAGAAGAACGGATAATTATTTATACACTTTATTCACTTAAGTATTTTCTGAGCTATATTTAAAAAGTCGGCCTCGCAAAAAATGAGTACAATTACTTTTTAATTCATATAATGTGACTTCGATTCTAAAAAGTATTTTAGGCTATAAACTTTTATATTCAAGTAAATAAAAAGACTATCTTTTATGCCTAAAATCGGTTTACTAGTATGCAATTAATTAATAGGAATCAAATAACTCGCTACAGTGGTAAAATGATCCCAGGCGTATCTCTCGCGATAAACTGGATTGTCGATGACGGTAAGCTCGAGTTTAAAATCCTGGTTGGGTGTACTGAAGAAAGGTCTAAACTGTTTTCCGCTCTCTCTCTCTCTCTCTCTCTCTTTCTCTCTCTACGTAGCCTAAATTCGGGTACACTTACTTTAAATGAAACCTTTATAGTTACTAACACTTAAGCGTAATTAATATATGCTTCTAGCTCGAACGGGTAGTGATGGGGGGAGGGGGGGGGGCAAAAGACAAGAAGCAACTCATCAGTCATGAAGTAGAAATTTATGGCTGTCATCGGCGACCTGGCAAGCATATTTTTCAGAGGCCCCGGGTGTACTGGTGGTATCGCCCCTTCCACTAACGTATTTGTTCCCACTTCTCGCATGAATGTCAATCTGAGGTGTCAGCCACCCTAAAGTATACTTGTAACCCGCTCCGGTGGCCGCGTGGTCTAACGCGCGACTCTTGCAGTAGACCAGACCGCCGTTGAAGGGGAGATCGAGGCTCGAATATTGGTCGGATGTACTGAGGTTTTTATCCAAAATAGTTTTCCACCCTCCCTCTACGCAAACGCGGGTAAACTTCTTATTAATATAACCTTCCTAATTCCTAAAAAAAAATCATTAGCGTAATTAGTACGTAAGCGTATTATCCGAACGGGTAGTAAGACGTGATGCTAAAAACAAAAACTATACTCCTCTCAGGTAAGAAAATGACAAGTCCAATTTTCATAGGAAGGGCCTTATCTGACAACTAGAAAAGGGGATAGATTTACTTTCACGTATTCATACGTCAAGTCATGTGAAAAGTAGATTTCACTTTTGTTCAATAATATCAACACCTTTAAAAGGAAAGTATTAGTATAGTAAAATCCTATAATTTTTAGCCGCATAAAAATATGTCTATATTTTCCAAAAGTTTCTTTATATGACAATTGTACTACCAAATTCCTTAAAATTATAAAATTTTCTTGCTATATTTTTGTTAAATTATTTAGAAAGTAGGAAAAACTATTTTTGAATACAACTACCATTTATAAAACAGTTAGATAAGAATTTTATAAGGATTTTGGTAAGAAGAAAGTCTTAAAAAATCAAACACTCCTACTTTAAAATTGAGAACATTTTCCCGAATTTTTAGAACCATTTTATCGGTATTTATACTATATGTTGAATGTCACACCTGCAGAACACTTGACTTGACGACTTGACGAATGAACATATTGAATTAGTTTTAGTAGCTTTTGTAACTGACATGTACTGATCTTACTTCCAGGATCCTAATACATGTGGACATATTGCTTTGTACTAATAGATTCGTGAGCCAGTTAATCTTTCTAATATTGATGGGAGGTACATGCTGCTGCAGTTAAACTTTTTTTTTTTTAACTCGGGGAATACTTTTACTACGTTGTAAATCAAGACCGGTAAATTTGTTGAGACAAATTATTGCTTCCATTCAATATTAGACCTCTCGACACTGTTTCTTTTGTTACCTGAATATTTGTTGTTTTTATTTTCAACATCGATGTTGATAGTTTTATACAGGCGTTCGTTGATCATGAGGGTGAATTATGGCCCCGTGTTTCCTTCGCTTGAAGTGGGCGTTTGACGCTGAAATAGGCTAGTTTTATTAGTATTTTATTGGAATCGAAAGGATGAATCACTTTTAAGAGCTTGCGTACCACTTTTTAGCATGAACTATGCCAGGACCTGCTTTATTGGCCGATTGGTCCAATGGAGTGAGAGTGGTATTCGACCTTTTGTTCGCGTACCTCCAGATATAAATTATCTTCAACTTGGTAACCCCAAAGTTGTTGATGCATGATGCAAGCAATACATAATATTCTATAATCTACCAATACAGCAAATAAAATAATTTGCATCCAAAATAAAATGAGAAATATATATTAAATCTTACGTATCCCATAAGATGTATTCGTGTATCCTCAGGTTGAATACCACCGGTTTAAGGCGTCTCTCTCTCTCTCTCGCTAGACTGGATTGGTGATGGTGGAGAAATCGGAGTTCATATCACGGTTAAGTCTATTTAGGGTGGTTTTCCATAAATGGTTTTCCACTCTCCTTCCACTCAAATGTGAGTAGATTAGCTTTTAAAAAAATACTTTCTTTCTCATCCTTACCCCATTTGAATAATGATCATACACCGTTATAGCCCGAACAGCTAGTAAGTTGCGGTGATGATGATAACAGTAATATTAACAATAATAACATGAAAACTACACAAGCCTTGTGGGTTTTTTCTACACCCCTTCATATTACCAGTTAGAGTTAGCTATCTGAATATTCACACTAACGGTATAGAGATGAATTTAGAGAAAATATACCCGCACTTGCCTGGAGAGAGAGTGAGAATCACACGTGAAAAAAACACTCAGTAGACCCGACTGACATTCAAACCCTGATCTTCTCGTCCCCGGCAATACAATCTATCGCAAGAGCGACGCCTTAGACCACATGACCACAATTGCGGGAAGTTTTATGTAAGTGTGAAAAAAATATATTCCATGAAAATAACATTATTATTGTTATTACAGTATTAAGTTTAAGTGTATTCTTAAATAATCCTTGTGACATATATTGATGGGTGCGTGGGCTAAGGTGTCACCCTTTTGTGGTCTAGTGTGCTGTAGGTGGGAAGGTTTGGGGGATAATCCCGGATGGATGTACCGGATGTGTTTTTCCTACACGATTTTTCCCTCACACACTACATGCAAATGTGGGTACTTTTCATCTGTAACCTATCTTCCTTTATAAACTATCTTCCTCTTAAGCTTATCTTCCTTATTCTTACTCCATTAGTGTAAACATTTGGTTAGTCTGGTCATAAAACGTAAAAAAGAGCGTTGTCGTAATATACGAGATATTTGACCAGCTTCTTTGTTCGTTGCATAACAAACATGGTTCACACTAGATTTTGTAGAGCAGTATAAACAAGATTTAACTGTATATGGGAATGTAATGTTTAATTTGTACTAGGAAACCTTTTAAAAAGCTTTATTTGGAGGTAACACTCGAAATTAATTTT
>CABFOV010002980.1:27485-40284 GCA_902141375.1 Timema poppense
TTTTACATAATCGAGTTGAGAATAATATATAAATTCTTCCCCTTTCATATTTTCTTAGTAGCTTTATTAATTGTCTCTTGAGATATTATTACAGTAATCAATTGATAAATATTTATTGGAAATATTTTATTTCTCTGGTTTAACATATTAGAGCTCTTATCAACAATGAATAATATTTTAAAGCGAAACGTAAACTTGAATTAATTGGAACGTTTCTGAAACCAAAGGGTGAGCATGCTTAAATTAACATTATATATTTAAAAACAACTATTAATCAATGTTTAGCGTTGAGACTACAGCTGGACATGTCTGAATTCTGAAATACTTGACTGTGTGTGAATAGTATTTGTACAGCAGGATTTTGGTAGTAATAAACCTTTTAGAAAATACATATTTTTTTACGGTCAACTTTGATGACAATTTATTATATTAATAGTGTTATTTTATAGGTATTGATAATATCTTTCAAAGGTGACAGAAGCAGCTTATATGACCTAGCTTATGAATACGTGAAAGTAGAAATATTAATGTTTCTAGCTGTCAGATAATCCCCTCCTTATGTAAATTATAGTGTACTAGCTTTTACCTGTCGCGGCTTCGCCCGCAATAATTGATAACATCTTTTAATTTTTAACTAAACTGTTTTGGTCGTAAATCAAATTTTATTTTTTTCAAACAGCTATGCGATTTTCTCAGTTCTAGCTGTAAATAATTTTGCCGTATTTTAATTTTCACTTTTAAATATTTCGTAATAAAAGAAATAAATATTATTTACGTTATTAATTATAATTTCATTATTAGTAAGATAAATAAATAAATAAATGAAATAATATTTTTTTCGAACTACATAGCTAAAAAAATCACATCATATTTATTATTTATTAGTATGAAACTTCTTCACACTAATTACTATTTACTTTAATTACAAAATATTAAATCACAGATTCTTTAATAACATAATTTCAATCACATTATAATAATATATTTATTATTATATAAAATAAAAGGTCGGGAATAGTCCTATATGTTATTCAAGGACATACTCTACCAACGTATAAAGTTTCATTCGAATCCGTTCTGCAGTTTTTGCGTGATTGAGTAACAAACATCCAAACACACAAACTTTCGCATTTATAAAATTAGTAAGATATGCTACTTTCTCAGAATTAAAGCTACCAAATAACCTCCTCACTTAGCTTGCCTTGTGTGAGCCCGCCTTAATACCCCAAAGTCTAGACCATTATCGTTAATTGCAGGACTATGCACTTTATATATTATGGCCCTTTTCCTCCCCTTCCACTTTAATCTCTTTAACGAATTCGCTTTATAAAAGGAAAGTTCGAATTATGATGATTGGAAGAGGGAAAATATTGGTCTAAACACATGGCTCTAAGAAACGTTGAACCTAAACGAAATTTAAACCATTTAACCAGCATAAAACCCGCCTTCGTGGCGTAGTTAGATAACGCGCTAGTTTCATGTTAAGCTAGACTGCCAAGGATAGGGAAATATAGGTTCGAATTTCGGTTGGGTGAACTGGGAGGTTTTTCCCCCTTAATGGTTTTCTACTCTCCCTCCACGCAAATGCGGGTTCACTTCCTCTAAATTCTACCTTCCCAATTCCTAACCATTAGCTTAATTAGTACTTTAAGCGTATAACCCAAACAGGTATTAAGACGTGGTGCTATAATTTTAACTTAGCATAGCGCCTTTAGCGGTCTTGCGCAGCGCAAGATTCTCTTTTCTTTTGAATATCCGTTCGTTACCTGTATCTTTGGAGTCACAGACTAAACGCTAGACTCATCTAGTCTGGTTTGTTTAAGACAAGGTAGGTCGGAGCTAGAATTCTGGTCAAGTGTATTGATTGTTTCCCCTCTCTCCCTCCACACAAATGCTGACATGTTTATTCCAAATTGGTGACCTGGTAGCCTAGGGGTCAGGTGTCAGACTTCTGTGCTGGCAGCCGGGGTTCAAGCCTCGGTCACGGCAAAGATTTATCTGATTACCAAACCCTTCCTTCACCTCTGACAAGACATCTTGTGAATGTGGGGAACGCCGGACCTCCACCGTGGTTCGGATTCCACGTTAAACTGTAGGTCCTCCATATCGTCTCACAATCGCCCTACCATTACACATTAGCGTAAGTGCGTATAGCCCGAACGGGTAGTAAGACGCGGTGCTAATAATAATAAATATTCCAAATTCTGACTCCTTCAACCCTATCTCACTAGCGTAATTAAATTCTGATAGCTCCGGCCGGATAGTGAGATGAGTCGCAGAAAATAAAAACATAAATGACCCATTCAATATTTGGGGGACGTTAAACTAGTGTGGTAGCAGTTCAAATCATCAAATGGTAACTTTTGTGTGTGTGTTCGTGTAGCTGTAAAAAAAAGTATCACTTTATTTACATAAAGCATTCATTAGCCTGTTCGTTTCTCTCTTTTTGTTGTTGTTGTTCTTGTACGTTTCACCTCTCTAACTACTCTACTTGACTCCTTCCCTCTTGGCATCACCCAAACCTGTGTTACAGCTTCATTATCCTGTTTCCTCTTGTGTTCCCTGTCTTCCCCGGAGGACGTCTTCATTGGTCCCGTGCGCTGTTGCCGTATGTTGCGATCAACACAAGATATGTCGTGCACCCTCCCTACATCTGTCACCACTCTCTTTTAAATTGGGATAAAGTTGTGTTCCTGATTCCCTCCATCTCCTATTTTACTGTACACAATTATGTTAGGTACGAGAAATATATACCCTTGACACTTTTTTTTTAAGCACCGCGTCTTAGTACCCGTTTGGGTTATACACTTAAATACCAATTACACTAATGGGTTAAAATTTGGGAAGGTTGAATTTAGAGGAAGTGAACCCACATTTCCATGTAGGGTGATTGGAAAACCATTTAGGGAAAACCACACCCAGTTCATCCGACTGAGATTCGAACCTCGATCTCCCCGTCCTCGGTAGTCTAACTCAACACGAAACCAGCGCTTTAACTAACTACGCCACTCAGGCGGGTCCCTTGACACTGAGTATTTACCGGGGAAGATTTATAATTCAATAGTGCTCAGCTCTTGTCTCGAATAGTCGGTAAAAGTATGTTATATTATATTTGACAGTCAAAAATACACAAAGTCCATTTGAATTATGTCCATATGTTGTGCATACAGCAAACACCCTGTTATGGTTATTTGGCTGCAAGCGCCGACAAGCGGAAACCTGCAAGTAGGAATATGTTGTTGTATTAAGTTACACGTCGCATAGTAAACGCTTGAGCGTTTGCCTGCGCGCAGGTAGTCTGCGATAATCCGCTAGTAGGAATGTTTTGGGTATTCCTACTCGCAGGCATTGCTGGCTGGCTTTTTGACGTGTGTCGTGTTCTGTGTTGAACGTAAATAATTGATTTTTATTAAGTTATTTATTTTTAAATACATTTCATAAAATAAATTCAAATGTTTGAATTTAATATGGCGAAAAGTGAAGTCATTGACATTGACTTATTAATTTCGTTATTCTTAAGTATTTAAAAACCTATCACCGCCTTCTTTAAGTTTTGTAAAAAGATTGCGATACTTCCCATATATTTTTTATTTTTATATCTTTATTTATGTCGTGAATACCCACTTTTTTAATAGCCAAAACTTTGGGAACAAATAAAAAATAAATCAACCTAATTGGAGCTCATCTTTCTTTGTATGACACCTACACTTCAACTCACAAGCTTCCAGCTTATACCGTGAGAGCGTTACTAGCGTTAACCAGTGCCGTCAGCACTGGCTACCAGCAGCAGGTAACCAGCGTCCACTGTGCGCGTACACTATGGCAGGGATCGCCAACTGGTCGAGCTCACGTCAATCTTCTGTCGATCTCGTAAGAAAACTACATCGTCATTAAAAGTCGACCTTTGAGTCTTTTAAAAACTCGTAAATATATCCAGCACTTTCATATAATATTTCAGTGTGACCAAAATAACCTTGAACGGTCATCGGAAATGTTAAAAAAACTGAAATAGTTTACTATTAATGTATACATTTTTTTTATAGAAGGTTAGGGGTTCAAGTGGGCAAAGTTTCTGGTTCAAGATCCAGGAGTCCCGGATCCGATCCCCGGCGCTTCAAGAATTTTTCCGTAAAGCAGTGGGTCTGGAACAGGGCAAAACTCATCCTCGTGAGGACAATTGAGGAGTACGTGAATAAATAACTAGCGGCTTCGGCCTATAAAACTGAGATTAAAGGCAAGATAGTTTGTTGTGCTGACCACACGACACCCTCTGTCCACAAATATTAGAACTTTATTCGCTAACGCTGGTGGCCGTTCGGTCTGTATAACTTGATCGGGGCATAAAAGTAGGATGGAAGGGAACGCGAGAAAAGGCCAGTGTTTTTGCAGTTTTTTCGACAAAACATTTTTTGGGCTAAAATAAATCAAATAGTGCTCCCGTACAAACATATAGTTTAATTTGTTTTCTTATGTTTGTATGAACCGTTCCTGAATATCCAACATTAGCATAGCCTCATTAGATGACAAACTTTTTAAATGAAGAGAAAAAGTTGTCAAGAAATTCCAGAACACCCTTGACACACATTCAAGAAATTTTGAGGTTACCATGTGGAGAAAATTAAATACTGTGTTTGTACTGGAGCAAATTTTATTTTATTTTGGCAAAAAAAAAACTTAACTTTTCTCGCGTCCCTTTTCATTCCACCTTAAGCCATGGCGTGTTTTTTTTAGAAGGGATGGGTCATAAGTATTTTAAGGAATGGCCTATTTTAACCAATAAATATAAGAGGTATTGACCGGAGAAAATATCAAAATAATTAAAGTTGAGAAACGATTGTTGATACATTTGATACGTTTGTAAGCTGATCAGGACCTTAAAAGGTTGCCAACCCTTGGTGAGCATGATTTTTCCCCAAATGTCTTACACACTCTCCACGCAAATGCGGGTACATCCTTAAATTCAACCGTCCTCATCCTTGACATAAATTAGTTCATATGCGTATGGCCAAAACGGGAAGCAAGACGAGATGTTGCTAAAAAAACATTCAACAAATGGTATTAAAAATAATACATTGGTAATATCATCTATCATCATCACTATGATATAAAGCCACATGGCTGACTCACTCACTCACTCACTGACATTAATGTTTACTCACTTCTAGATGAGATAGAAACTTGAAATTTGGCAGACTTATAGCTTAAAGCCTGTAACCGATGGGAAAATTCCAAAAAGTTAAAAATGTTAATCTTTAACCCCCGAAAAAATTCAAAATGGTGGAGCAACTTTAAAGTCGTTGCGGACCTTACTTTGGAGGCCTCTTGTGGCTAAACGGTAAGACCTATCTAAAAACGGATTGCACCAGAGCTAGATTTTTTTGATTTTAGGTAACTTTTGCACATTTTCCACACATTTAAAAATTTTCTGGCACAATTATGGGACAGCTAGAATCATAAAATTGTAAAAATATATCAACGTCCAATGCTGGAATTACATTAGCTTACATTCATTGGGGGTTTGGGGGCGGAGCCCACAACGACCAAAGCGAGTTTATAATCTAAAGTAGCTCACCAACCTTATAAAATAAAAACATTCTGTGACGTTTCATCGGTTTGGTGCATTGAAGTGAATAGACACCTGGCAACACCAGTGGGCGGAGCCAAGTGGGTGGTATTGGGGCTGTGATTGGCTGATGAGGATCGTGAGCAGACCAGGTAATTAGCGTGCTTAGAGAGTTTGTTGTCAGTCCACGTAATCTGTTGCCTCGTCCCAACTTGTTTGGCGTCACGACACTACGACAACTAATGACTCATTGGACCTTCCTTCTCCTTTCACCCTTTCTGGTCTTTATAGCTTGGTGTTCTCCTCGATTCTCGTTTCGAGAATCTTTCAGCAGCTATACCCTATCTACGGTGGAAGAGGTTGCAAAAAAGTTCTTCATTGCAAACATTGGCTGAAAGTGACTCGTGCTGAACTATTTGTCAATGATCATTATCTTCTTAGTAATATTATATTATCAATAAAAAGTGTTATCAAGTGATTCTAATACTACTCTAATGAGTTCTGTATAATTGTCGTTTTAGTAACTTATTGAAAGAACAAAATATATTAATAAAACTATTATATTATTATTGGTTTCGCGGTTGCATGGATTGTGCCAACAAGAAATATTATAGTACATTAAATAAATATTAAACATAATTATATTCACATTTGTATCTTCTTATAACTTTCCACCAAAATAAATAAATATTATTTTTAATCTAGAGAAAGAGTCATTTCAAATATTAGTCTCAAAATAAAGGTTTTTATTTCCTAAACAGCACATGAACACAACCGAAGACTGTTTGTATCAACCACCCTTGTTTTAGTTGGCTTGCCATCTTGATTTATAAAGAAAATATAGCATTTAAAAGTTCTCGTTTGAAAAGCATTTTTCAAGGGAACCATAGACGCCGCCTCCACAAAAAAGAAACATCTGAACGGTAATTGTTCGTAAGTTCGTGTTTTAATAATGTAAAAACTGGAAAGGGTAATTAAAAACAAGTTGTTTGCTGTGAATGTTTTGACTGCCAAAAGTAACGACAACTCACTCTTGGGTTTGCATATCATATGGTTTGGCGAATGGATTCATGGTAACTATTCCTCCCACCACTTTTCCTACCAAAGAATATAGTAATAGCTTAACATTTTTCTCTTTTTTCGTGAAATCATTTTTATTTACAAACTATGGAAAATCTTTTCGCTTTCTTTGGCGGCCATTTAGCTAGAACTTTTTGAGTCTAATATCCGCCAAAATAAAATATTTGTAAGGACCTTTGTTGAAGCTTCTTTATCTCGACGCGAGGCTTTTTTATACTCAAAAGGGCTATATTTTGTTAACTTTTTAGGGTTTGGCTGCCTTTGTAGAATCTTACTGTTTCCAATAGTAAATATTTTTGTACTGCCTTTGCTTAACCTTCTTTTCACCTTAGCGGGAAATATTTGCTACGTTTTTATAATATCTTTCTTCTCTTAAGGGTTAGGAAAAAAATTAATAAATGTTACCAAAAACTTACAAAGTACTACTTTAAACTGCTAATAAATACTATTCAACAATAAAAATGTTAAAATGCCTATTTTTCGTGATTCAAGGTTGAGTTTATTATTTTTTATCGATCTTAAAAACATGAACGGTTTCAATAACTTTCTATTAAGAGAAGAAATGATAGCTCAACATTTATTTGTTAAGCTAACTAAGTAGCAATCCATAAACCAACTAACTCTTTTTTCTTACCTTTTTTTAACCACTCCCCCACTTAGTCCACCATGTATCACTAAGAAGACATATAATCCCAACCCCTCTACAGCCTGTGTCACTTAACTTTTCACATCAAGAGTGAATGTCATTATTTTATTATTAACATCAGGAAACTAAAAGTAGATGATAAATGTAGGAACTGGAGACAAGATGTTTTTGCAGTTTTTATAACACATTTTTTTTATCGTAAAAGGAAATCATATATGTTTCCAATAGGAATATAGACTTTAATTTTCTTTACATGGTGATACAAACAGTTCTTAAATATCTGTTAAGGGTGTCCTGGAATTTAATGACAACCTTTAAAAAGTTTCTCATCCAATGCTATCTCACGACATATAGTCTAATTTAGATTTGTTGATTTCACCTTCTGAAGAAAATTAAACTCTATGCTTATACTCAAACAATATTTTATTTATGTTGTCCAAAAAAAGTTTTTCTATAAAAACTGCAGAAATACCGTCCTTTTCTCCCTTTCCATTCATCCCCACACTATCTCGCATTTTCAACACCGTATATATTCAGAAGTTATCTATAAGCATGTTTATTAACATGAACAAAACATATTATTTTCCGACATTATAATTTAAGTATAGATCTGTGTTGCGTAACACTGTGAAGTGCCCACCTTCTCTCCATGTATCACCATGTAGACACTACACCTAATTTCATAGCTGAGGGAACTGCAGGTCTTATGGAGAAAATATTTATCTTCGTTCTCTCTCTGTTAGCGGTTGCCAAACTTTCAAGCTTTCGGTTTTTGGGAAGTGAAGGGGGAGGGCTAACTTGAAGATCCCTTATTGTAAACAATGCGGCATAGGGTGATTGGGGGGTTCAATTGACAGGCAAACACATTTCCTATCAGTGTACAGCCTTTTATAGAAACATTAAATATTTCCACAATAGTATTTTTTTTTCAATATTGAAGTTTATTAACTTTTTCTATTCCCCACTTAATTACGTTTAAAATTATTTTATGTATAAAGCTTTTTTACTCATAATTAATATACAAACACATATATTACAACACATATTTTATACTAAATGCTATAAATTATATTCTGATTTGTTCTTAATCAGAAAACTAGAAAGGTCACTATCAATATAAATCAAAGCTTTAATTTTCTTAAGGGTAGATGATTAATTGTTACGGTAAAGTGAATGTAACTTTCTGGGAATTGCTGCTTGAGTAAAAATGTCATATTTATCAAAATGCTTCCTTTGAGTGCAGCCATTTCATTTTTTGATTGGTATCAGTAACTTTGAATTTTTGTTTAATAGAGATTACTAACCTATAAGACACACCTGTAGCTTCTGCAGTCTGCATTACCTCTTGATTTACTGAACAACTTCCGTCTTAACGAAAATAGGTGTAGACTCTTTAACACCATTGCCCTTTCTTTACTACTTAATATTTTCCTTTTGGAATGTAATTGTTTGTAACAAGCCGGAGATTCCATAATTTGTGTTATATTTTAACTGTTAACAATACACTATTATTCAAATAAATATATTAGTATGAACATAAAATTATAATTCGACAATCTTAACGGCAAAAAAACAAAACACACAACCAACACATACATAAAATATTAATGTGATCAATAAAAAAAATTCTACACAGAGTACTGATAAAATATGTGTTTATTTAGCTAATGTTTTTGAGCTAATTATTAGGAACATGAGACTCAGACTACTGTAATGCTGGAGGAAGAAGCCCCAATTACTGGCATCAACGACAGCCCAGCATTGCCAAATTTTATATATATTCAAAGGAAGACTGTTCACGGAAAACAAAAGAATGACAACGCTGTTGCTCAATAGTAAACATGCAGTTCCCTCAGCAATGAAATCAAGTGTAGAGCTTCCGTTTTCCCTCCTCTCAACGGCGTTACGCGGTTTACGGTTGTCTCCTTAAAGTTACAATAAAATGTCTGCAGTAAGTTTCAGATAGAAAGAACCTTCTTGTAAACTCAGTCATCTGGCAGATAAGGGTTTTCTTATCAGAATCCTACCTACTCTCAATAGGCTACATCCTGTTTTTTGAAGATGGGACGTTTTGTTGAACTCTCAGGACCTCTCTATGATATTTGGAACTCATTACAATTCTATAAATAAAATAAATAATTGTACATCATCTTAATATTGGAGCAAACACAACAAGCAGACTAATCCTTTAATGATGATGACGATAGTAATAATAATAAAGGCGTGCCTGGGCTACTTCAATCTTTAGCTCAGTTGGCGGGAGGATTAGTCAATAGGCCTACTAATAAATGTATCGTTGCCAAGGGGACGCCCGAATGTACTACTCTCACATTTTTTTTTCGTGGAGCTTCCTACTATACCCTATAAGATAAGGGGCTGGTGATAGTGAATATGATGGTATGGATCAAATGAAGATCTTAACCTAACTTAAGCCTAATTAACCAAACCCTGGTGACCATAAGAATTATTCCCTTTTCTAGTCAAATCCCCCAGTACCAGCCGGTAATCGAACCCAGGACCTCTATCTCATCAATTAGGGGCTTTGACCATTTTACCGCGGGTTGGGTTAAGCCTTTGATGTACTACTTAATTAAAAGGAAAACCAGTAAAACATTCCAACAACACATTCATTATTGGCCATTAACCAGACAAAATGGCCCGAAACACGGCAGACACCCAAATCTTGTTGATTAATGAAATCTCCCGTTGCAATACATTTCTCAAACGCCCATAAACATTAGGGTGTATACCCGTCTATCTCTCCCAACTTAGATATGACGCGAAAAATAAATAAATCAATAACCACTTCTTCAAACACCGTATTTTTACCCCCGCCCCCACCTCCTACCTGAAATCATGACTCTACGTACTTTCTATATAACCAGAGAATTAATTAAAGTAGAATGCGCTCTGCAATTAAGTGCCAACATGATGTACTTGTTGGGAGCTCGTATCTTGATCTTGACGCGGTCCATTGACTTATCACACCTCCCAGTTCATGTAGAGACGAGAAAGTGTCAGGAGTAGGTCGGTATCAGCCTATCCATCTCCTCCGCCTAATGGCGTCCCTAGCCAGTGTCACACGGGGAGGAGAGTGGAGGGTTCTTGTTTGGCTGGCCCGTTTCTGTTGAGCTTTGCTATCTATGGTCGGATCGTCTTTGGAATAACTTTTTAGAGGATGCAGCATACAAACGTGGAGAAACTGTAGTGGTTATAAATAGTCTATACAGTTGGAAATGTTCCTGGACAGGGACTAGCCCCACCCCTGTCTGGACATATTTTTCAATTAAACTTATATAATTTAAACTTAACCAAGCTTTTTTTTAATGAACTGTAATTAATTTGCATAAACCTTATTAACAACTATCTTATCCTACTTACATCAATCAACCGGCTATCAGGGATCCTTTAGTTCATGTGTCGATCTCCTCCCACCTCGTTCTTCCAACAATCTTCTACTATACTTCCCCGTCTTCCATGTATTCTCTTCCATTCCCACTTCCTTCAGCTCCTTCCTCAGTTCTTCCCATCATAAGGCTCTTAGTTCACCCTGTTGAAGCTCTTAACAAAAAAAAAAGGTGCATTTTCACAATTTATTCCCGGTTTCCGCCGCTCAAACACAATGTTTTTATTTCTTAATTCGTGGTCTTATAACCAAAACGATGTTCAATTGAAAATTATATGCATACATCACTAAAGGTCTTGTTCATAGATTTGGTGGAATCAAAACCTTCTAATTTGTGGCTGGGTTCGAACTTATATCCATAAAGAAAATTCTTGACTTGTCTTTGGAACACTAAGTTGCTAGTTTATTAATTATTGTTATAAATAATCTTTTGTTAACAAATATTTAAATGATTATTATCAACGCACCGGTTACAAATATTTGTAATTACGGTACTGTACATACAAAGGAGACCGCATTTCAATTAATTTAAATAAATATAAAAATTATACCAATATTTAGAGATCCCTTTATACACCTACGCCACCTATATAAACCGAAGTGAGGGATTTGTTTTTACACTGTTCAAAGTTGGCAACTTGCAGGCTGCCCCTGTGAAGGTATATAACCCTGCTCACACCTCTGTCGACAGTACAGTACATCACAAAAGGGGAATATAGTGGTTTTCATAAGGCACTTAACACACCTTGTTTTGTTTTTGGTAGCACCGTGAATACCTTGTTTATAGTGGTCTCTAAAATAGCCGCACCCAGTAGATAGGCCAGATATACAAACTGGATTCGAGAAGAAGATTCTCAAAGTTAAGGAATTAAGATTCTTAGTGCGCTTCGCTTCGATGAAGTACAGGTTGATTAACAGGGCCTAACCGAGCACAACCACACATAGGCATGTGCAGTTAAGTTTTTATAGGAAGAACATTATCTGGCAGCTGGCAAATTTACTAGATATACTTTCATTGTCATGTAATGTTTTATCAAATATAATGTATTCTGGGATCTGCAGCTGTCACTTTTGATAAATGGTTTAAAATAAACCTAAGAAATAACACTAATAATGCCCGCTTGGGTGGCCGCGTAGTCTAAGGTGTCACTCTACCGACATACTAGAATGCCGATGACATGGAGGTCGGGACTCGAATTCCGGTCGGATGTACTGAGGGTGGTTTTTCCTGTGTGCAAATGCTAGTACACACCCTCTATAAATTCAACCTTCATCATCTCTAACTCATTAGCGTAATTATTACATACCGTAACCTAATAATTTAGTAAAATATGATCAATGCTGGCTGCAAAAAGGTATAATTGTAATTTCTAAAAGGCCGTTTTTTATTAAAATATATCTGTACATAGGGAGGCCACATTAATCAAACGGGCAGTTTTAAGAAATACAATAAAATATTATATTTTATATATAATCATGTCTGATACTTTTTGACTAACTATGCTGACAAGAATACTTACAAAAATTTTATGAGTAAGTATACTGAAGCACTAGCTGCTGCCCGCGATAGTAACATTTCAGTTTACCTACCTAACATACATGCATCGTTCCATAGAGCGGTTTGCAGTAATTATCACGACAATTTTTATTTTGTTATACTCTTCATAACTTTAAAACCAATGTTCCGATTTGAATAATTTAAAACGTAATTTACTCCTACGTAAACAGCCTAAATGATTAAATAGTTGATTTGGATAAGGATTCATATCATGATACGGATATAATCACTTTTTGTTCGCATCCGTGTTTTAGTTGACTAATTTAAACAAAAAAAGTTTATTATAACATAACTATAATAATTACATATATTGTCTCGCGGACTTTTTTGTTCACATTAGTGAGAACTTTCAATATGTATAGTATTTTTTTTATGTAATACCAATAGTTTTTGCAGCGCACGCGGAGAAAGCATATTTTTAGGCAATTTTTTATACCTTGTGTAAAACTATCGACATTTTTATGAGGAATAAATTAAATTTTCAAAATAAAATATAGCCTATGTTACTCGCTGATAATGTAGCTTTATATTAGTGAAAGAATTTTT
>CABFOV010002980.1:48247-58928 GCA_902141375.1 Timema poppense
CTAGAGCCTAAACTATTTTACCGATAGGGTTAAAACTTGGTATCTAGGGTTTTCCTAGGGTTGCCCCGAGGGATTTTTTGAATTGGATATTTAACCCTAAAATTAAGGGTAGTTTACTGAAGGGCAAAAACAGAAAAAAAGTATTTACTCAAAATCGGCTCTAACGAACGGTTCCAGTCTGATGCGTAAATTCTCATATTTAATCATATCTACGAAACTATTTGAGATATGAAATTATTTATCATTGCAAATATGTAGGGCTATTTATAATACAAATCTTTTATTTGAAACATATTTTTATAAAACCAATAACTTCCAAGCTATACGCATATATATGTATATATATTAACTTTTCGAAAACTAAAGCTAAAGTATTGCGGCCATAAAAATAGTCTAACCCGAAATGTTGAGGGATGTCGACGTCTCATTATCCCCCAAGCCCTAAAAAGTGGTCTTTGCAATGACGTCTGTCTCTGTCTGTGTGTGTTTAACCCTAAAATTAAGAGTAGTTTAATAAAAAGCGAAAAGGGGAAAATCGATTTTCTCAAAATCTGCTCAAACGATTTTTATTAAAATTCGTATCTAGGAGTTGGTTAAGATTATAAATAAAATGGCTATTTTCATTTTCCCATGAAAATGACTTTTAGGATACTTTACAGGAGCAGAAATTTCCGTATCTCTGCAACTATGAGATAATAAATAACTTATCATTGCAAAATTGTACTACTATTAAAAATAAAAAAATAAATGAAATATATTTTTATAAAACCAATAGTTTCTGAGATATTGGCAATATATTAATACAATTTTGTGAGCTTTAGTTGTAAAGAAATACTACTGAAGTTTTAACGCAATTATTATTCTCTAATGTCATAAGGTAATTAAATACAAGTAAGTCTCTCAAAAAGTTTGTTATTTTTCCTTAAACAACTTAGGAGAAATGTTTGTACAACAATGATCTATCTTCATTTTAGACTCTAGTCAATTAATGCATTTTCTATTGGTCAAAATTTATAAATAAGGAATTTAATAGCAATGCGAAGACCTGAAGATGTTCAACACCTAATAAAAAGTTAAAATTTTAACCGCAAGTCGAAATTTTAATACGAAGTGTTGACCCTCGTGGACCAAATATTGATCTTTTTTTATTTGTCCATACATACAAATGAGGACATTAATTCTTTAAAATTAAAATTATAAATTCTAAAACCGGTATTCAAAAAATGTTTTGCGTAAGTATAGTGCAATTTTGGCTTGGGTTTGCTATTGTATTATTTCATTTCACAGATATTACGAGTTTTGAGTAAATATCTCCATTTTTAAAATATAAAGCGAGAAAAAAGTCCGTGCGGAGGTCCGTACTATTTATTTTTCATTTTATTTGAGATATTTAACACGCATTTTCTGAACCGAATCACTTTGAAAGTGTAAACCTACGTTCCACCAATGATATTTTTTTTGAGCTATGCTGGGAATTGAACCTGGGACCCTTAGCTCAGTAGACACACTATCGACTTAGCTAATATGTTGAATCTCTTGGCATTAAAAAAAGTTTGTGCTCCATGCTCTCCCTAGGTTATCCGTATTTACACTAATCTGGTTGGGATCAGTAAGGTGGAATTGAGATTGAATGCACCCGCATTTTCGTAGAGGTAGTATGGGAATCCACTTAGATAAAAAATCACCAGAAGGACATCCGAACGGGATTCTATCTCCGACTTCCCTGTAACTTACAGTTAATACTAGACGAAGCCAACGCCTTTGCCCACGTGCCCACCGGTGCAGTTCCTTCGAATCTAATGACCAAGTTTGGTTTTTTTCCACTTTCACATTTAAAATTGTTCCCATCCGTATCGGTGGTCACGTGGACTAGACGTCAATTTTATTTAGGCTAATCTTGTTTGATTGTGCTGGAGGGGGTGTTATTCGAATCCTTGTAGAGTTAAACGAGGGTGGTTTTCCATAAAAGTGTAGCGCCACTCTTTCTACACTCAAATGTGTATAACTTTTCTCAAAATCATACCCTACTCATCCCTACCTCATTAACGTATTTTTTTCATCAGCGTGTCTTACCACCTGTTCAGGTTATACGGATAAATGATAATTACTTTAATGGGGTAGGGATGAAGAAGAAAGAATTTAACAGGTAATATACCCGCATTTGCGTGGAAGGAAAGGGGAAAACTATTTAGGGAAACCACCTTAAGTAGAACTGACAGGTATTTGAACCCGGATCTCCCGGTCATCAACAGGCCAGTCTAACATGATAATAACGCCTTTTACCATTCGGCCACTGGAGTGGGTATTTACGTAATTAAAATGCGTTTAGTCCGGCAGTTGGGGTGCTTATAAGTAGATTTAAAAAAAAATCTCTGGGGTCTCGTGTTTGAGTCTCCTTCAAAGTTCCAAGTGAGGATTCTCACGGTAATTAGATACAATTGGTTTGGAACCCAGTACAATTATTAGGAAGTCAGGCACAACGGTTAGCTTTCTAAAGCTGCTCAAAATGTTTACGCAATTCATATTCAACATCTTCGGTGCTAGAATGGTCTAAGCTAAAGCATCCCTCTCTCAATATAGTAAACTACTGATGACAGGGAGATCCAGTCTCTAATCCTGATTGGGTGTATTGAAGGTGGTTCTCCTAGAGGATTTTCGACTCTCCCTCCACGCAAAACACATCAGCGTAACTAGTACATAGGCGTACAACCAGAACGCGTAGTAAGACGCGGTACTAAAACAAAATACATTATAATTCTTTAAGAATGTTTATTTATTAGTTTACTCTTTTCGTGGCATTGATTTTTATTTAATTGGTAGTGTCCCTTTATCTTTATATGTGTATACATTTATAAAGACCCTGAGCGTTGTATTACTCTTTTAGAGTACTTTTTTTTAATGGTTCTCAAATTTATTATAATCATTGCGTTTATGATTTTAAATAGCTCTTATGCATGAAGAGTAAATTTTCAAGCCAAGAAGTGAGAAGAGCTTACAGGAAGACATTCCTAAACTTTATGGAGGAATATCAACTTTCTTTTTCCTTGCTCGAAACTCTTTAGTAATTTAAATGCATAACGTAGGAACGAGTATAATCTAATCTGATATGCCGTACATTATAATATTGAATTAGTTAATTTAAAGTGGGTGTTTTTAGAGAATGTGGGACAATTATTTCCCCCTGTCTTGAATAGAAATTAGGAGCTTTTAGTTGGTTAAGTGGTATTAAATGGGACTACTTACATAATTTGCCCGAGGAGGTCCGGTGTTTTGGCCTGTAATCAGAATTTGACCAAATAAACTGCATTGGAAGGACGTTTACAAGCGTATACTACCAAATTGCGATTTTTAGGTTGCCTATTATGAATATTGAAAAATCAAAACTTTTCTTTTTTTTAACGGGACATACGTTTTAAATTTATAAATTTATGAAAAGCATTTGATACTTTGGTTGAAAGAAGAGTCAACATAAAAGTGATTATTGGGATCATAAACATAAATAATAAGTTAATAATAATAATAGCACCACGTCTTACTACCCGTTTGGATTATACGCTTTAAGTACTAATTACGCTAATGGATTAGGAATTGGGAAGGTTGAATTAGAGGAAGTGAACCCATTTGCGTGGAGGGAGAGTGGAAAACCATTTAGGAAAAACCACCCACAGTTCGCCAGACCGAGATTCGAACCTCGATCTCCCCGTCCTCAGCAGTCGAGCTCAACACGACTAGCGCGTCAGCCAACTACGCCACCGAGGCGGGTAATAACAAATTGAAATTGGTTAAAAATAAAAATAATTTAAAACTGAGGCAATTGAGAGGTTGACCCATTTTGGTGGTCACATGGCCTAAGGCGTCACTCCCTAAATAAACTAGATTGCCGATAATAAGGAATCGGGTTTCGAATACCAATCTGGTGAGGTAAGGGTGATTTCCTCAAAATGGTTTCCCTTTATCCCACCACACAAATGCATGCACATTTCCTCCAAATTTTATTACATTATCGTAATATATATATATGAACCGAACGGGTGATGAAACGGAGTGAAAAAAAATAATTAAAATAAGTAGTCATGACTACGTAAGAGTGAGGAAGAATAAATGAACAATTGAACAAGGGGAGACATTATTAAAAACTGACTACCCGCTTGGTGGCGTAGTTGGCTAACGCGCTAGTTGTGTTGAGCTCGACTGCTGAGGACGGGGAGATCGAGGTTAGAATCTCGGTCGGGTGAACTGGGGGAGGTTTTTCCTAAATGGTTTTCCACTCTCCCTACCACGCAAATGCGGGTTCACTTCCTTTAATTCAACCTTCCCAATTCCTAATCCATTAACTTTATTAGTACTTAAAGCGTATAACCCGAACGGGTAGTAATAAATAATAAATAAATTTAAAGACTGATTAAATATACCTTGAGACATGTATAGGATTATTTTTGAATAGCACACACTATATTTATGTTAAATTAAGCTTTTAATTCTTCAAATTGGGTTCTGGTTTTTGTTATTATGTTGTTCCAAATCATTTTGTAAGATACCTCTCTTGATTTTTTTTTCTAAACAAGTGCATGCAGCCAATGGATAAGAAACTTTACTCGACAGGGCAAGTTTATCATGTAACATAACTAATTCGGCGCCAGGTCGAATCGACCACGCTCCGACCTGACGGACGGGTTGGAGAGTTACCCTTGACACTCCCCCCCGGTCTACCTTCTTAACGATACTGATCTATGCTAAGGTACAGTTCTGGCAATGAGATGGGGGCAATTCAAATACTTTTTGTTTATAGAGTATTTATTACCGTTCGGGCTATCCGCATATTTAAACTTATAGTTTAAGAATGTAGGTAGGATTGAGAAGAAATGTACCCGCATTTGGATAGGACAGAGGAAGAAATCTTTTAGGGAAATAAAAACTTGTGATCGTTGGTCCAGTCTATTGTTGTTGCACGTTATACTACGCGGCAACCGAAGTGGCTCAGTTTAAATTATTGTAAACGTTATATTTGGGCAAGCGAATTAAACGTCAAGCTCGTCTAAACTGGTTTTAGGCTTTAATTCACTATGGGTGTCCTGAGAGTATTTTCCCCAAATTATTTCCTCTTCATGAAAGTTTGGGTATTTTCCCTATACATTATACTATTCTCATCCATACATCACCATTGTTATTAAATAATCGTTAGCCCAGATTGAATTAAGATGAAGTGCGAAAACCAAATTTCTCAACACATGATATATATATATATGATAACTGTTTAAGCTATACGCATATATGATAACTACTCTAATAGAGTAGGGATAAGTAAGGAAGCATTTTAGAGCTAACCTACCTGAATGTGCATGGAAGGAGAGTGGGGAATCATTTAGAAAAAATCACCCTCATTAGACCCGACCGGGATTCGAACTCTGATCTCCAGAGCTACTGATCATCAACAGTCCAGTTTAAGATAAGAGTGGGTGACCTGGCGGTCTAGGGGTAAGGTGTCAGACTTCTATGCTGGTGGCCGGGGTTCGATCCTCGGTCCCGGCAAAGATTTATCTGATTGCCAAATTCCTTCCTTCACCTCTGACAAGACATCTTGTGAATGTGAGGAATGCCAGGCCTCCACCGTGGTTCGGATTCCACGTTAAACTGTAGGTCCTTCATTTCATCTCACAATCACCCTACCATTACACATTAGCGTAAGTGCGTATAACCCGAACGGGTAGTAAGACGCGGTGCTAATAATAATAATAATAATAATAATAATAATAATAATAAGATAAGAGTGACACTATTCGGTCATTGAAGCGGGTGATCTGTTATAAACACGCTAAGGAATTAGAATGAATAGGGTGAATCCAAATTAAATTCACATTAATTCATCTGGAGGGAGAATGAAAAAACACAATTTAGAAGAAGAAAAAGCTCCACTCTCACTCATCCCAGGTAAAGCTAGAATCAACGCCACTAACACAAACTTAACTTTACTGGCTATATGCACTGTAAGTTCTACAAAAAAAATAGTTAAAGGGCTATTATATGCTCGAGACCAAACCAAGGTCCCTGAACCAAGTAATCGACCTCCTTGTCACTGATGACACGGAAACGGTAATCTGACACTATGAGACCGTTATTTTATTTGGTTGACAGTCTTAGAAGTGAACCATGAGCGACGTCACAAGGCCAACTAACCGCACTTGAAGAATTCGAGCTTTGTAATAAACCGGTGTGTTCAAGACGTGTGTTGTCGACAGATTCAACGCGTTTCTCGACACAGTTGTTCGATCTGTGTAAACCTGACTTTTAAAAAGCAACAGATTAATCCTATAACTAGACCCGCGATTATGTATCTCTTTACTGACTTTTTATATATATATATATAAAGATGTATCATATATATATAAAGATGTATCATATTTGGGTAGTTTTTATATACAAATATATTTTTTAACCGAAGTTAATAAAATATTGCTTCAATAGGAATGTTTAATAGAGTATTAAAACAATACATTAATCTCAACAACTCTTGAATATCTGTCATACAATAATTATTGCGACATTTGAACATCACTTTTTAAATAAAGAAAAAAGGGTTCTGTTAAAATGTCGCATATTTTATGAGAGGTAATTAAACTAAACATAGCTAGTGAAGAGAGAACTTTTTACTTTGTACACAATAATATTTTGTCATAAAAACTACCGAGATATGGTCCTCAGGGGTTGTACATAAACAACGTAAACCTTTTTTCTTAACTTTTTTAGCCCCCCTCCCCCCATGTAGACATCTAGCCCAGCCCCGCCCCAATATGTGCTACGTAACTTATCTCACCAAAAATGAATGTCATTATTTCATAGGGAAGTTTTGTGATACTAAAGGAGGGATTCAGATTTAATACTTCTTAAAATCAATTTTAAATCCTGATTATAAATGATTTCAGTGAGTATTATTATTTATAGCATTATAATTTGAGTATAAGATCTGTGTTACGTAGCACTTTTGATGTACCCTACCCTCCCCCCATTGAACAGCAATTAGACAATAGAGCTCATCCCTCCTCCCCTCAAAGCGTTACGTGGTTTATGGATGACCCCTTAGTTCGTGGTATTGTCAACCTCACTTTAAACTGGTTGTATTAAATATATCAGTTGGCTCACATAGCTTTTGATAGGTTGGTATATATTATATTCCTTAAAGTGCAGATGTAAGGAGTAGAGACCAGTATTTTTGCAGCTTTTATAGAAAAAGCATTTTTTTTTGGTCAAAAATAAATAAAATATTGCTTCTATACGAGCATAGTTTAATTTTCTTCAAATGATGACCTAAACGGTTCTCGAAGATCTATCATGATCATAGTGGCACTAGGTGACAATTTTTTTATAAATGAAGAGAAAAGGTTGTCATTAGATTTCCAGGACATACTTGACAGATATTCAAGAACAGTTAAAGTCACTATGTGAAGAAAATTAAACTTTATGTTTGTACTGAACCAATATTTGATTTCTTTTGACCAAAGAAATGTGTTGCCATAAAAACTACAAAAACACTTCCCTTTTCTCACGTCCTCAACGTTCTCATCTTAAACTAGGCTCGCACTGCTCTTCCGACGCATGGAGATAATTCATCTGAACCATGGTTGTAAGAAATTATCTGGATAGCTCACTTAGTAGAGAAAGGGAGCTTTCAGTTATTGCACCTCATATTGAACCCCTTTTCCAGAACACATTTTCCAATTATATTTTTGTGTTTAGTTTTTCCTTCCCTAGTTTAAAGTTCATTTAAGAATTTTCAGAAATTGTTAAGATTAATTGAGTTACTTAACTGTATGCTTGAATAGTATTAATGAATAACGGCAGACATTTCTGGATATATTTTAGAGACGGGGCTTTTATCCCGATCTATATCACTGAGGAGGGTTATCCTACAAGAATTTTTCTCCTCCCCCCTTGGGCTGGGTCCGGTGCGTTTTCTTTTTCTTCCCCTATTCCTTCCATCCTTAGTGACCTTGCTGAAGATATTGTTGACTACTTGATGGATTTAGACCTGTTTTTTTTATATAACATCTGAAGTCAACAAGTCTTGAAATTCCCCTCCCCAATTTTTGGAACCTGAACAATTCCTCCACTTACGTATCTGCAAGACTCTTGAGTAGTTCACCTTGCAAGGTAGCTTGCTTACTACCGCTTGACAGACACTCCCTTTATTCCCATAGCTTTGGATCTGAGCTCTACTTCCTCTCATGATGGCGGATAGTAAATGAGATTGCCACTTTGATAGGCTGTTTTTATCTTCTTCACCTAACTTTTAGAACCTGAGCGTTACCTTCCTTCACTATAACTGCTTAATAATGCTAAGCTGTTGTTTTACCTTCTGATAGCCCTCTTCCGATGCTTCATACGCACAACAATTATGCTATCATTGTTTTCTCTAACACAGTATTGAATCAAATTTTGTACAAATTTTTTTTTAGCTTACCTAGTTTATACAGGTATGTGTGTTATGGATCGACGCGACGGACTTATCTTGTTTCGAGGAAGATTTACAATACTCAATTTTTTTTATAACTTACCTAATTTATATATAAAAAAATCACATTTACAGAAAAAAATATATTCTTAAAGAAATATATTTTAATATTTTGATACTCAAGTTTTCTAATCATTTTAATACTATTACTTTTTAACTGGACTCTTACAGCTCGACAACTCACTGAGTAAATATACATTACCACATTATCTGGGACAGTCAATCTGATCTCGACTTACCTCCACAGGATGAGGTAAGCGGCGTCGTTAAACCTACCACTAGACTGTAGCGAAGCAAGTTTCAAAATGTGGAATTTTCCTCTTGGATAGTGTACGAACCATAAACAACTAAAACAATTAAACGTTGAAACTGTAATTGAAAGGAGAAAAAAAACGAACCACATGAAATTATATTTGCAGTAAAAGCTTCTAGCATACTTGTAAATATCACAAAATATCTACGTACTCTTCAGCGACTGTACCCGTCTTAGTTGCGTGGTATTATTACACATTAACAGTTTTTATTATTTAACTGGTGGTGGTGCCTCTCCAAGCATCCACCATTGAGTCGAGGAGCTGTCTACTTATGTTATCAACATCTTAACGTCTGCATGCACGCCAGTTATATACTTAGTGTGGCATGTTTTTATTTTATCTCACTTGGGTTGATGGAGGCACAGTAATAGATTAAAACTTCTTGCTGGGCCCCCTCCTTCCCCCCTTTTTTTATACCAGGTCTCTCTTTTCCCCCTCTCCCCCCTCCATTTCCCGATCCAACCCTTCCTTGAACTCAATGAAGATGTCTGTTTCTCTTCAGCTTTCAAATCACGAATATCTTTCATTTATCCGACCATTATTTTTCAGAAAGCTTCTTATAAACTGGAATAGTATTACTTTGTTTTGTTGCGTTTATAAAGCTCTCCACTAGACTGAATTATGGTTCTTGCTATCTTATATGACTGTGATTTTTTATTATTATTTCCACAACTATTATAGTAATTATTGAACAGGCTCTTAAGGCCGGTTCATATTTAAAACTAAGCTAAGAATTTCTTTGCTAACTGTTTAGAAAAATAGCGGACCATGTATTTAAATGTGTTGGTTCACACAGAAAGCTAAGCTAAGCTATGCCTGCTACGCCACGCTGTTTTTTCCTATAGCTGGTCGGGAAATTTTTCCATCTCTCATCTTGAGCCATCTTACTTCGCGCATCCGCGTAACACAGCTTTGGCTACGTGTTGAACAGAAGCAGTGCTGGGTTGTTTTAAATAACCAAAGAAATGTTTGAAATTTTGTTTTCCGTTTGTTTCACGTGTATTCAAGTAATATTCTATCTAGGTTTTATATTTATTAAGTGTTTTATATTAAAATGGAACTGTTAATTGAACAAGTCAAATCCTCACATCTTACATTTTCTTCCTCTTCCAAAACAGCTGCTAATAGCAGCAGCTCCTCTTCCTCAGTATCTGAACTCAAACAAGACATTTTGGAGAAGGCCATAACTTAACTTCACTGGAGCAGACCAGAAAATAACCACAGTGAATTCAGGAGGGAAAAGAGGAACCATAGCTTAGCTTAGCTTAGCAATGAGTGTGAAACCAAACTGACAAAAACCTTGGTGCAGCATAGCATAGCTCAGCGTTCTGTGTGAATCGGCCTTTAAAGCGAACGGAGTCAGCTATGCTTTGACTCAAAACTTATCTTGAACTTCTAAGTGGACTGTACCTCACCTGTTCTTCACCCTTTCTCCCATGCACCATCAAAGCCATCCTGGATCCGAACATGGCACTCATAGATGGTTCGGTCGACGCTTGAAATGAATTTACTTTTTGACGCTCCAGCCAACTACTAAGGCCTCGTTCGAACAATAAAATGATCTTATCACAGCCATTGTTTATAGAATTTGTTTCTTGTAAAAAAAAAAAAACAAGGATGTAGAAAGGTGGAAAGTGGGTGAGCCTGAGCCCTATGGATATTTTTTGGACCCTTCTTTGGAATTTATTATTATTTTAAAATTCACCTTTTAAACTGTCTATTGTAATACGCTTTGTGAAAATTAAAAAGAACATAGTTTTTATATCATTCATTAATGTATTGGAAAACAAAGGATGTTTCTTCAAATAAAACGTGTTATGGGTGTGATAAAAGGAATATCCCCCCCCCCCCCATTCGAAGA
>CABFOV010002981.1:0-30434 GCA_902141375.1 Timema poppense
TAAATCTTTGCCGGGACCGAGGATTGAACCCCGGCCGCCAGCATAGAAGTCTGACACCTTACCCCTAGACCGCCAGGTCGCCTTTGCTTACTAACTTGATATGATACAGCCTATATAATCCTATTTATAACATTGAAATGATCATAAGGTCAACTGACTTCACATTCAAAAACTATTATTATACTACTATAAAGCCACATGGCTGTATCATTCACTCACTCACTCACTCACTCACTCACTCACTCACTCACTCACTCACTCAGTCACTCATATTGCTGGAATTACATTAGCTTACATCCACTTGCTGAGAAAACTCACCGGGGTCTCGGGGGCGGAGCCCGCAGCGAGCAAAGCGAGGTATCAATATAAAACCATAATGAGCCATTTTTTGTTTCTGGCTGCTGATTGAGGTTAGATTGGTCAATAAACTTGTATGACTATATATATAAATGTGTGTGTGAAAAAAAGTGAAAATTGTGTGATGCATCGACAATCAAGTTGTGTTCGGCCTCTTTTTTTTTAAAAAAAACAACAACTTAATAAATAATATGAATGTGTTTGTGTTTGTGTCCAGAATGTGGCGCGCAGGTACCGAGCTTGGGGGAGCTGACGGCCCGCTGCGTCGCGTCGCACATTCCATTCGAGTTGGTGGAGCACGTGTACCCCCCTGTCCCAGAGCAGCTCCAGCTGCGCATCGCGTTCTGGAGCTTCCCCGACAACGAGGAGGACATCCGCCTCTACTCCTGCCTGGCCAACGGCAGCGCCGACGAGTTCCAGCGGGGCGAGCACCTTTACCGCAACAAGGCGGTCAAGGAGCCGCTGCAGATAGGTGGGTCCAGTCTAGATCAGGTGTCTGCAGAAAACTCAATAAAGTAGCCTGTGATCACCTGCGGTTTCTCCGATACACTTTGCATTATTTTTTTCTATCACACCTATATATATATATTTTTCATTAAATTCAATCTTTCCTTAAATCCTTATATCCTCCTTACCTTAGTTTAAAAAAAAAATAGACGATTTAATTGTCTTATAATAATACCAATTATTTAGGTTATTTTGGGTACACTCAAATATTATTGTCGACCTCGGTTGTCTTGGGATAAAGTGCTCGCCTCGGGGCCCGATGCTCATGGTTTCAAACTCAGCCGAGGTCGACGGATTTTTCTTGTGCGATAAAAATCCGTAGCACAACTTCCCTCAGAGTAAAAGTAAAGCCGTCGGTCCCATGTCTATTGTGACGTGTAAAAGAGCCCTGGAAGGTATGGGGAAATACCTTTCCCGGCAAAATTGATAGAACCTTTCACTCTGGCTCATAGAAATTCTCGTGTGCTGATGTAATCAGTCGGTTCAGAAAGTGCACGTTAAATACTTCAAATAAATAGAAAACAAACAGATATTATTTGGTAGTGCTTGATATATTTGCATGTTTAGGAGTCTCAAAGATTAATTTTTAATGAGAATATAGCTTTCTTACACGATGGACAGAAAATTGTCCCAAGATCGGCTGGTTGATCATGATCAACCAGCTGCCGGCCCTTTTTCTAGATAGATTACGGGAATTTACTTGATGTCCAATCACGAAGTGCCTTTTTAAAATGCTGATTTATGATACATCTAAAAGTATTCACTTAGTATAACTTAATTTTACAAGTGGTTTTTATTATTAATTAGTTTTAAATGTGGTAGTTGCGTCGTAGATTTAAATTTAGATTCATTATGTCGTAAAGGTAATACATTAACTATCTAGTTCTCAAAGTGCATATTCACTATGTGATTTTAGAGAGGATGTCTCTTGATTTAGCATTACTGTAATAGTCGACAACTTACTCCGCAACTCTAAAAAAAGATATATATTCTTGATATGGGTTCAAAAGAAATCACGCCACGACAAAAATAACCATTTTGATCATTTTTAAACATTGGTTTTAATCAATTTAATCAGTTTGTGTCAATGTGGTCTAATGATTAGAGCTCTTGCCTACAGATCCAAAGGCCTTTGGGTTTGATTCTCGGGGCTTTTAAAATCTGTCTCTGAATCACTGGGTTTGGAACAAGGCCAAATTCAACCTCGTGAGGACAAATGAGCTACTTGAATAAAGAAGTAACAGCTTTGATAAAAAAAACTGAGCTTAACAGCCGAAGGGCTCGTTGTGCTGACCACATGACAGCCTCTACCCACAAAGGTTGGCACTATCATGGCTTGCGGGCTCACGTCTTGGGGTAATTTTTGTGAATGTAATTAGCATATGCTAATGAGATGAACTGTGGCAGGATTCCACCTGAGTGCGAGCGTAATGCCGCCAGCACCCATGGTGGGCCAGGGCAGAGGCCAATACAACGTGGCGGTGACATTTGACCGTCGACGCATCACTTCGTGCAACTGCACTTGCTCCTCGACTGCATATTGGTGTTCTCATGTGGTTGCGGTCTGCCTGCACCGCATTCATCTGGTGAGTTGGATTTCACACTCTTGTCATAACCAAGGTTTCACACTTGTCATAACCAAGGTTTCACACTTGTCATAACCAAGGTTTAACACTTGTCATAACCAAGGTTTCACACTTATCATACATAACCAAGGTTTCACACTCTTGTAATAACCAAGGTTTCACACTCTTATCATAACCATGATTTCACACTCTTATAACCAAGGTTTCACACTCTTATTATAACCAACATTTCATTACCTTGTCATAACCATGATTTCACATTCTTATAACCAAGGTTTCACACTCTTGTCATAACCATAATTTCACACTCTTATTGTAACCAACATTTCATTACCTTGTCATAACCATGATTTCACACTCTTATTATAACCAACATTTCATTACTTTGTCATAACCATGATTTCACACTCTTATTATAACCAACATTTCATTACCTTATCATAACCATGATTTCACACTCTTATAACCAAGGTTTCACACTCTTATCATAACCAAAATACTTATTAAAAGTATGTCATAATTTGGGAGTTGCTTTGCTCTTATCATGCTATAAATATAAATATGATATAAATAATATTATTAGCCGCTGCATGGTCAAACGTGCTACTCTCATGTTAGGCTAGACTGCCGAGTGCCGATAACAAGGAGATTGACGCTTAAATCTCGACCGTGTGTATTGGTAGAGGTTTTACACTCTTCCTCCAGGCACTGCTGAGAAGAAGAAAATATTATTACAAATTTTGCAACTACTCTAGACCCTAATATAGTTAAATTATTTTGTTTATGATATATAAATAAAATAAAATCACAGCATAGTAATTTTGCTTCATTTTACCCAACTATACTAAAAATTAATAAACCAAACAACATGCAAATCTGGTACTAACGAAATAATTAACTAAAACTTTGTAATTATTGGAACTCTGCCCAACTTTTCTTACAAATTTGACTGGAAACTTTTATTTGGCTTGGATAACAAATCTCAGGGATTTAGGTAAAATAACAATTTTTCACATTTATTAGTAATTAGTTCTTAAACCATTATTAAATTCAAAATTATTAAAATAATACTCCCGCAGTAAACCTTTTTTAAATGACTGTATATGTGTATAAAATTGCAATAGGTTAGCACATTTTCAAACCACTGATAACACGTGTTAAGATACTAAGTAAAATCATCCAAGTGTTGCGGTTATTGAAATCAGTTTTGTTATGTTTCGGTTGCAAAAATCTTTCCAAACAGTTTCTGTTTGATTGGTAGACATCGGCTGCAATGACTAAAGTGATTGGCTGAAAAAAAAACTTTAGGCTGGATTAAAACGTTAAGTGTCTTTTTTTCTAGAGCAAAGAATTAAAAATAATACAGCTCATCAAAAGATGACACATGGAAATAATTATAAACTTTTAGGTGACCTGGTGGTCTAGGGGTAAGGTGTAAGACTTTTGTGTTGAGGGTCTGGGGTTCAATCCCCCGGTCCCGGTACAGATTTATCTGATTGCCAAACCCTTCCTTCACCTCTGACAAGACATCTTGTGAATGTGAGGAATGCCAGGCCTCCACCGTGGTTCGGATTCCACGTTAAACTGTAGGTCCTCCATTTCATCTCACAATCACCCTACCATTACACATTGGTGTAAGTGCGTATAACCCGAACGGGTAGTAAGACGCGGTGCTAATAATAATAATTAAAATTTTTACATCTTCTCTAATTTCTTGAAACAGTCAGTGTGTCAAAACAGCCATTAACATCCTTAAAATTATTATTCAATGTACCTAAAAAAAATTTCTTTTTGTTTTTCCCTTTTTAATTCAAGCTGCAAGCGTTAAAACATTAACCTATTCTAGTTCGTGCTTTGTAGAAAACAAAAAAAATCATCTGTTTTTCTTAAAAGCTCAAGTCAGCGGTTCTAGTAAGCTTTATCGCTACCCAAGGTGTCGGAGGGGGGGGGGGAGGGGGCGCTTGTTGAAAGTATTCTATACTCTTTTCAAATATGTCCCATATCTTTGTATCCTAAGGGTGGGAACCCTGTATTTATAACAAATAGATCTACCATGTATAGAATATTTATTTTCTCTCTCATTGTTTTGACAAGATGCCAAAGAGAATGTTGGAAATGAAGTATGTAGGAAAAAGACCTCAAGGGGAGGCCAAGAAAGAGATGGGAGGAGCAGATAACAGGAAGGGTTCAAGTGAGAGGAGTAGAACGGAAGAAATTTAAGGAGGAAGAGTGTTGGAAGGATAGAGAAAGATGGAAATATTTTACTAAACTGACTCGGACACATGCTGGAAAACAGTTGGTGATGATGATGATGTTTTGACAAATATTCATATCTAACGCCAGCCATCTTGCACCTTGTTTGTCCCTAGCCAACACAGGTCTGTCTCCGCGCCCCGGTGAGCGAGTCCCTGTCCAGACTCCACCGCGAACAACTACAAAAGTTTGCCCAGTACTTGATCAGTGAACTGCCCCAGCAGATCCTGCCCACGGCTCAAAGGTTGCTGGACGAGCTCCTGTCCTCCCAACCTTCTGCTATCAACTCGGTGAGTTTTCGCATCTAGTGGCGGACGTCGTTTTAATATCGGCCGCCAAGACAAGGATTGTGTCGTCATACTTTTACTGAATAAATTATGGAAAATAGATAGCTGCTTTGTGTCCGCATGGTATAAGGCGTCACTCCTGCCGATGACGGGGAGATTGGGGTTTGAATCCTGGCCGGGTCTACCGAAGGGTTTTCTCCTTAAATGGGTTTTCCACACTACCTTCACCCAAATGTGGGTACACTTCTGGTGAATTGAACCTTCCTCATCCTTAACTCATTATCATAATTAGTACATATGTATAACCTGAACAGATAGTAAAAATTATATAGTTACCAAGTACAACAACACATTGCAGCTTGCTGTGTGTGTGTGTGTGTGTGTGTGTGTGTGTATGTATATATATATATATATATATATATATATCAGAGATGTTACGGTTCCTGTTTTTTTAAATTCTGATTCTCAAGGTTTAATTCTCAATTTTGATTCCTCGTTATATATTGTTTTAGTCCTTTTCTAACCATCCAACCTCACTTTAAAATATTATATTTATATACCATACTGTGTGTTTGAAAAAACTTTATAATGTATAGATATTAATAAAAACATATTAATATGTACGTAGTAAAAGAAGAAATCACATTAAATGAACATGTTTGATTTTCACAAGATCACTAGAACATAGTCGTCAAAATGAAAAATTACTCAATCATGACCATTGCTGTTTTATTTAAATGATAGAACATACTTTTGATGAAATATGAGTGCTCAGAAATGAGCTATCAAAAATTGTGATATTAATATTAATTCTTGATTGTTTTGATATCGATAGGAATCTAATGTTGAGGAATCGAGTTTGAAATCCTTGTATTTGTAATATTTGACATTGTGTATGCTAGCTAAGATAATTTATTAGTGAGATAGCATTTTATTTCTATATAAAATTCCCATTTTCTATATTGTTGGTAGTTGGTTTACAGTAGTAGTTAAATGTGGGTGGGAATCAAACTATTACCGAACCCTTTTCAGGTATGTGGTGCCCCAGACCCCACAGCAGGCGCCTCTGCCAATGACCAGACATCTTGGTACCTGGACGAGAAGACACTACATGACAACATAAAGAAGATCCTCATCAAGTTCTGTGTTCCTGCTCCCATCGTTTTCAGGTACACTAACTAACCTTTTTCTTGCTACCCGCCTCGGTGGCGTAGTTGGCTAACGCGCTAGTCGTGCTGAGCTCGACTGCTGAGGACGGAGAGATCGAGGTTCGAATCTCGGTCGGGTGAACTGTTTTTTTTTCCTAAATGGTTTTCCACTTTCCCTCCACGCAAATGCGGGTTCATTTCCTCTAATTCAACCTTCCTAATTCCTAATCAAATCCATTAGAGTAATTAGTACTTAAAGCGTATAACCCGAACGGGTAGTAAGACGCGGTGCTAAATAATAAATAAATAAATAATTTTTCTTGCTCCGAGAAACAATTAAGTATCACCATTATCTTTTTAGAAACTAGTCCTCCCACTTTTTCTTGATTCTTCTCTTATCCAGAACAAAATCAACATTTTTATAAAAAAAATTGAACCAGCAAAAGTATCAAACCATAAAGGTTGGTAAACTTACAAAAACACTCTACCCAAACAATACTGTATGTTATATATGAGTATGTGACGCTTCAAAAAACTTGACTTTGTTTCGAAAGTAAAATTCTAGAATCAACATTATTATGAAGGTTTGCCAATAAAAATATTTAAAATACACATTTATGTTCAATTCCCTTTTTAATTTTTTTCTGTTATTTACATTACAAAATAATGTTTGTATGACAAAAATCTGAAATGATTAAATAATATTTTGTTAGAGAAACTAATTTATCATTTTAGGGTGAAATATTTTAATTATGTTTGCAATGTTGCATTTTGTAAATTATATTTGAGAAAAAAAATTATATAGCTACGCAATATATAGAACTTTTTTCAACATCAAACATTTTTAACAAAATATTCAAACTTTCATTCAACTTTGCTCCGAATTTGAAAAAAGTAATTAGAGATATACAAATAAAGATTAGAGATATACAAATAAAGTCCTAATGACTAAACAAATATATAAAAACTGTACAAAAAAGTGTAACGTAAGTGATAAGGAAGGAAAATGGGTGAGTTAGCGGGGTGTCTACTATCCGAGAAAATCAGGGAAAACGGGAATTAGCCGGGAATTTGAAGTGATCGGGAAAAAACGGGATTAGGCCGGGAATTTGGTAAATCACAATAAAAATCCGGGAAAATGATATTTCACTCAAAATATGAAATACAATAATCATTAAATCAGTAAATTATGTAATTTTTTTGTTTGAAGCTGTGTAATATATTTTTAAAATTCCTAGTAAACAATTTTAATACAAATTTTTAAAAAAAGATTCAAATTTTAAAACTTATTTTTATTCATAAAAAAAAGATAAGAAGGTTAAGGGGGGGAGGGGGGGGAGGAGCTAGAAGGATGTTACACACTTTTTAGTGGGGAATTTTAGGAAATGATCAGGGAAAATCAAGGAAAAAGTCGGGGATTTCATTGGTCAAGTTGAGTAGACACCATGGTTAGGCCTCGGTAGAAACAAGCAGAAGAAAGAACTCGAGTTAGTTTGAACAGTTCCTCTTGATTTGTTTTGGCCACAGTGATGTCAACTACTTGAGCACGACAGCGCCCCCTGCAGCGGCAGAGTGGAGCAGCCTGCTGCGTCCACTGAGAGGCAGAGAGCCGGAGGGAATGTGGAATCTTCTGTCCATCGCTCGAGAGATGTTCAAAAGGAACGACAGGAACGCTGTGCCCTTGTTGGAGATCATCACGGAGGAGTGCATGGCCTGTGAACAGGTTAGCGGGAGACACACACTATTTATAACAAACTAAACTCTAAACGATAACAGCACAACAGGGCTAAACCTTCGACTCTAACTCAGGACTCTTATATTTTTCTTCTGTCGGACTCTAACTCCTCCATAAATGGCAAATATATATATATATATATATATGAATTAGTAGGCAGAGCCTAATAAAGATTTTACTATAGTAAGATAATTTTACTATAGCAAATGTATTGTAAATTAATATATATTAAAATTTTAAAATACTAAATACTAACTAAAATGGTAACTCATAATGTGACCCATCCATTTGACCTCTTCATCAGTCATCTGATCTATCCGTTTTATCCTCTCTATTGTCCTCCGTCCCGCCTTGGTGGCGTAGTTGGCTAACGCGCGAGTCGTGTTGAGCTCGACCGCCGAGGACGGAGAGATCGAGGTTCGAATCTCAGTCGGGTGAACTGGGGGTGGTTTTTCCTAAATGGTTTTCCACTCTCCATCCACGCAAATGCGGGTTCACTTCCTCTAATTCAACCTTCCCAATTCCCAATCCATTAGAGTAATTAATACTTAAAGCGTATAACCCGAACGGGTAGTAAGACGCGGTGCTAATACTATTATTATTATTGTCCTCCGACACCTCATATCAAAACTTTCCAATAATGTATTATCGTTTTTTCCTTACGGTCCATGATTCAGCTCCATGCAAAGCAATGCTTCATAATATGTAAGACTTCACCAATTTTTTTCCCTAATTATAATTTATAAGTTTTTATTTTGAAGTCAAAGTTCGGAGTCTGTACCTTTCTACCGACTCCACCCAAAACTGCTTACGACTCAAGGCTCCACAGTCCTGCTTAAAAAAAAACAAGAGATACCACGATTTCAGTAGTTATCGATTATTCAAATTATTCTAATTTTAATCTCGATCTTACTATGCTTGATTCCAATTACTCAACATTTACAATTCAATTACTAATAGACTCATTCAAACTCACTTTAAAATTACGTGATTTATTTATAGACCATACTGTAATGTGATTGGATTATTATTATTATTATTATTATTAGCACCGCGTCTTACTACCCGTTCGGGTTATACGCACTTACGCTAATGTATAATGGTAGGGTGATTGTGAGATGAAATGGAGGACCTACAGTTTAACGTGGAATCCGAACCACGGTGGTAGGCCTGGCATTCCCCACATTCACAAGATGTCTTGTCAGAGGTGAAGGAAGGGTTTGGTAATCAGATAAATCTTTGCCGGGACCGAGGATTGAACCCCGGCCGCCAGCATAGAAGTCTGACACCTTAACCCTGGACCACCAGGTCGCCTGTAATGTGATTGGAAGTAATCTAAAAAGTGTAGGGCCATTATACTAGAAACATATTCTAACAAAAATATCATATTAGGTTTGTGCAAGATCGTTAGACCACAAAGGTTATATTGAGTACATTTACAATTATTTTCCTGTACTAAAATGAAACTGTAAACGAACTAATAACGGACAAAATGAAAATCTACTATTCTATATATTTCCCTTTTCATTTACTGGGACAGTACAAAAATAAAAAAAAGGCGGATAGTTATCATCAGCAACAAGACACCTGCTTCGGTGGCCGCACGGTCTAAGGCATTAGTTCTTAACATTTTATTACTCGTGGGGCCCCTAAATATGCTAAAATACTTTTGAGGCCCCCTAGTTTTTATTAACATATTAATCATTGAGATGTATTCTAAAATAGAGGCTTTATCTGCTGATTATAATAACAAACAAATAAAAAAAAACAGAAATTAACCTATCTAAATGTAGTTAATGGGAACTCTACTGTTGAACATTTCCCACTAATCTGTCTGTTCTTGTTTCAATGTTGTTTGCATGCAGGAGTCGATTCAGAGCCGATCTCTTTGGTTCGTTTTAGTATTTATCATTGTGGAAAATCCTTTTTCACATAAAAATAAGTAGACACAAATGTCAGCAAAGTTTGAATGGTGATGGTATACAGATGGGGATTATTTGTACTAGCCATGATTTCTGTTAACTGTGCCTCCCCTTCCCTCCATTACCCCAAAATATCGAGAGTCTACTGTACTTAAATGCTTACGATCATCAAATTCTTTCTTCCAAAACGTACAACTTGAGATAATTGACTTCATTAATAAGCAAATAACATTTTAAATTATTCTTTTGAGGCCCCCCCCCAAAAAACTTTAGTGCCTCCCCAGGGGGCGCGGTCCCCTGTTTAAGAATCACTGGTCTAAAGTATCGCCCTCGTGTTAAACAAAGCTGCCTATGACAGGGAGCTCACGTTCGTATCCCGGTCGGGTGTACCGACAGCGGGTGTTTACAAAATGGTTTTCTCCACTCTCCTTCCACACAAATGTGGGTACACTTTATCTAGGTTCAACCTTCCTTATCTCTTTCTTATTAACCTAATTAGTACGTAAGCGTATAATCCTAACGGGAGGTAAGAAGAGGTGCCAAAGAAACTGAAATTTCCAAATTCTACCAATAAGGTGAATATTTTCAAAATAAAAGTTATGTTATTGTTTTTATTCTTCGGGGAATCTCTGCCATAAAATAAATTTTAAATAAAACACTGTCTAGTTTTCATTATTTAATGTGTGTGCCACCTTTCGAATGACCCCAGATCCTGGTGTGGTGGTTCAACACCAAAGTGGCGCTTCATAACGGCAGCTCGGGTTATGGCGGAGGCAAGCACAGCAATGTAAACAGTAACAGCCACGCCTCTCAGCATGCCTGCTCCTCTCTATGTGACGAGATCGTCATCCTTTGGCGGCTGGCGGCTATGAATCCAGGGCTGTCTCCGGACGAGAGGGAGCTGCTGCTGGGACAGTTCCGTGATTGGCATCTCAAGATCATAGAAAAGGTAATTGATGGGACTCACTTGGAAAAACACAAATGTCCAAATTGCTATGCTGTGTGTGTGTGTGTGCGTGCACGTGCGTGGGTGGGTGGGTGTGAGTGTGTGTGTTTGTTTTCAATTGAGATTTGGGTCAAATCCACTATCGCAATCAATGTTTGCGCTAACAATATTACAGTACCACCCCTTTTTTTCTTAACTATCAGGTGACGAAGAGTCGAGGTGTAGGTGTGTCTACGAATCCGGCCATTCCCGGGACCAACCCTAACAACAACAACAACAAGAACGCCAACAGTTTCCGCAACGACGTGGAAGCGTTCAGCGGGTTCAAGCCAGCGGTTGAGGCGTGTTACCTCGACTGGGAGGACTACCCTCTCCCAGGGATCACATATGTCAGTGGGGTGAACCCACTGTACCACTGCCCCTTCACCTGTTTCAGACACGGCGAGTCGG
This sequence comes from Timema poppense, assembly GCA_902141375.1. Taxonomy (NCBI): domain Eukaryota; kingdom Metazoa; phylum Arthropoda; class Insecta; order Phasmatodea; family Timematidae; genus Timema; species Timema poppense. The sequence goes on from CABFOV010002981.1 coordinate 11,192, forward strand.
CCAGGACGGACAACCTCGTCAATTCGTCACAGGTGTGTCATAGTAGAACAATGTTAAAAAGTTTGTGCTTGGATAAATTTAATGAAGATTGTCTAAAATAAACTAATCATATTACTAAGATTCAAGGCGGGCCTATCACAAAATATATAAGTTGGTAAAGATACATTCAATTGAATATATAAAGGAGGATTGAAGGTCGAGTTCTACACACTTACCAGAAAACTGGCCGGCAAGTGTTCACGCCACACTTGGTCAGCCACTGCGCTCCTCATCCATCAACATTGGTACGACCTTCTTTAAACAGACAGACCCATTGTCTCACCTTACTTTTATTCATGACATCAGGCCCTCAAACTTTAAATATCTGTACGAACCTCACAACTGGCGGGATTATTTATGACATCACTCATTTTAAATCACTCTCACAGAACATCAGATCAGGATAAAACTGAAGTAAAGGGTTCAACATAAAGCCAACGAGTCAATCTACGCTACTGGGCATGCGTGACCTCGCCTAAAAGTCTATTTTGGTGGTCGTATATCGATGGACCTTACTTTGTGGACGAGCCTCGCAGTATATTGTGTTGGTTTTTATTTTCTTATCTTACCTTTCTGTAGCTTCTTCCAAATTAAATTACAACTCAAAGGTAAAATTAGGTTTAGAATTTGTTTTCACCAGATAAAATAATTTTTTCTTATTCATGATAATGTAAACATTTGTATAATTATATTTTGGTGTTTGATTTTTTTTAGGCCGTTTTGAACTGTGATCAACCACCACACCACATGTCCCACGGTCTGCGCTATTACTTCAGCCATCACAAGCACGGTGGCTTTCACAACGCAAAACGTCCACCGCGGATCGGTGGGTTTGTCGAATTTTCCTACACGGATCGTCGCCAACTGAATCATCACTTTCAGCTCTCGCCGGTCCCCATCGGTGGTTTGCAGGAAGTAGCGCTCCGTAACCGCGATGGTAATCGTTCGAGCGTGAGTAGCGAGGGTTTCTGCGAGAACGACGCCGACGTGGACATCTTGAATGAGACACTGATGGTATCCTCGCTGAGGGTGGACGCTGGGGACACTGATTCTCAAGAAGGAGGCGGCAGCGATTCTAGCAGTAGTGGAACCAGTACCAGCATCGGTCAAATACCGAATAATATGTTAAAAAAAATTGTTGTTGTGCCAGAAATGGCACTAAGGAACACTCACTTAAAAGCTGCTTCTATTGAGTCTCAGAGCGAAGACAGCGACAACAGTTTGAGGAGGACCAAAAGGATGTTAGGCTTGAGTGTTCCCCCTCCCGTGTCCGGTGGGATGGACGACAATGCGGTTTTCCCGGAATTAAATGTTTTGTACCCGGTAGGTTTAATCGACGCAAGTACTGTGCCCCTGCCTCTAATAGGCCCTTTAAATCTCCCAGTTTCTACGGTATCTTTCGAACCTTGCACATCATCCACTCCAAATAAAATGGCTCAGCAGAAAACTACCAGTTCTTCGGCATCTTCTGAAGCCCAACCGGTGGTCTTAGAGAGCGAACCAGGTGCCTCGGGAATGTCTGTCGCCCCTTCAGAAGACACCGAAGCCTCCCGAAGGCCATCCAAAGATGATTCATTTTCATCCAACTCTGACTCTCAGCAGTCTGGCGATGAGTACAATGTTTACTATTACGACCCCAAAGCATTGGTCAACCAGCCGGCCGGCTCAGAGAAGCCCAAGCTCGGCTCGGTGAAGCGCGATGACAAGAACAATCCATCGTCGACTTTATCTGTGTTTGCAAACTTGAAGAAGACCGAGGATCCTTGGGACATCTTGTTCGCACGGGCGGAGGGTCTGCACGCTCACGGTCACGGCAAGGAGGCGTGCACTCTCGGAGTGAGACTGGCGGAAGAACTGTTGGCCAACCCGCCAAATCTCATGATAGAGCTGCCTCCCATGCCCGTCAAAGGGAAGAGGAAAAAGGTGAGTCTACCTTGCGACATATGTGATTTTTTTGAGTTGAAGAAAAATATCCTAAGAGCAAATTATCAAAATATGTGTTTTGTTTTTTTCCCCTCCCCAGCAACTGGTGAATCCAGCTTCACACCAGTTGTCTTGCCTGGCGTCGGCCACTTTGGCTAAGTGTGCGTTTCTTTGCACCGTTCTGGCCGAGAACTCTGAACATTCTCACCTCGCATTTAGAGTGGGTCTGTTTGGACTCGAGATGGCCCGTCCGCCTGCCAGCACCAAGCCGCTTGAGGTAAATTTAGGAGTACCTGGCCTAAACATTCATTAGAGCAGATATTATTACTTAAAAAAAAAATTCTATGTCTCAGATATGTTAAAAGAAAATTGATTGAATCCATAAAGTCTTTAAAAAAAAGTCTTGATAATTTATTTTCAATATAAAGTTATCCTTCACACTTTCACCCTTGATTGGTTACTTGTGTTTGTGCAGGTAAAGTTGGCCAACCAAGAGACGGAGCTGGTTTGCCTACTGAAACGCATCCCGCTGGGCCATTGGGAACTGAATGTTATCCGCGAGCGCGCAGAGCAGTTGAAAGGCGGAACACTACGGTCTAGGGGGGAGGCGCTGCTGCCCATCATGCTGGCCAGTTTTCTATTTGAAGCGCTGGCCATCCCAGGTACTAAAAAGCTCTTAAAACATTGCTTGTATCAGCGTTTTAAACATCTTTGTTAGATAGAAATTAAAATAAATGTGTGTCCCTTGCTTAGCAATCTAAGGGCACAACTTTTAATTTCTGTTAATGCCTTCAACAATCATCATCATCATCGACTGATTTTTAGCTTATAGCCAGGTCAGTTTGCTAAAATGACTCCATCTTCCTCTACCCTTCCACCATTCTTCTTCCTTTAATTGCTTCCATTCTTCTCCTCTCACTTGAACACTTAATGTTACCTGCTCCTCCATCCTCATTACAAGCCCATACCATCTTAGTCTTGTTTCCTCTACTATCTCATGTACTCCAACATCCTCATTACATGCCCATACCATCTCAGTCTTGCTTCCTCTACTATCTCATGTACTCCAACATCCTCATTACATGCCCATACCATCTCAGTCTTGCTTCCTCTACTATCTCATGTACTCCAACATCCTCATTACATGCCCATACCATCTCAGTCTTGCTTCCTCTACTATCTCATGTACTCCAACATCCTCATTACATGCCCATACCATCTCAGTCTTGCTTCCTCTACTATCTCATGTACTCCAACATCCTCATTACATGTCCATACCATCTCAGTCTTGCTTCCTCTACTATCTCATGTACTCCAACATCCTCATTACATGTCCATACCATCTCAGTCTTGCTTCCTCTACTATCTCATGTACTCCAACATCCTCATTACATGTCCATACCATCTCAGTCTTGCTTCCTCTACTATCTCATGTACTCCAACATCCTCATTACATGTCCATACCATCTCAGTCTTGCTTCCTCTACTATCTCATGTACTCCAACATCCTCATTACATGTCCATACCATCTCAGTCTTGCTTCCTCTACTATCTCATGTACTCCAACATCCTCATTACATGTCCATACCATCTCAGTCTTGCTTCCTCTACTATCTCATGTACTCCAACATCCTCATTACATGCCCATACCATCTCAGTCTTGCTTCCTCTACTATCTAATATAAAATGGGGTGAATTTAGTGTATTGGTATGTAGCACCCCATTCCCATACCTTTTTTCTTAAAGAAAATAAGCCCTTATAAAGTTTAAATTATATTACTTGATAATTCATTTTTTTGAAGCTTCGTTGGGTGGCCGGGAAGGTCTTCGTTGTCAACTGCAGGGGCCTGGATTGAGGCTTCCTACAGATGAGGCTCTTGGTTTCGAGGCTGCTGTAGCAGCCCTTGGTCTTAAAGCAAATGTCTCGGAGGCCGACCATCCTTTACTGTGCGAGGGCACTAGGAGACAAAGGTACAGTTGGAATTTTGAATTTATATTACTTGTAGACATTTAGCTCTGCTTTTTATTTTTTGTTGAGTATTTTAACTGTCAATAGCTTTATTGGCGAAGCTTCTTAATTGTCAAAGTCAGAATTTTTTTTTTTTCAAAGCAAATTGGAAGCTGACATGTATCTTGAAGTCTTGTTGAAGTTTCGAAGCTTCACATACCCCTCCTTAAGATCATTTATGCCTTCAGTTCTAGTCTGGACTCGGGGTGGACTGATATACGATGAGTCTGATTCCAAGATCCATAGCTTAGTATCTATTTTAAGTACAGTAGGTTTGCGACTCTCCGGTAATTTGAATCCACAAATTGAGCACGTAGAATTGTTGATTTTAAAATTGTACAGTACTTTTCAACTGTACACGCCTTAAAAATTGCGCTTATTCCCACACACATTTAAATTTGTTTGAAGAGTATGCAAACTCAATAAACGCAAATTTAAATATGGTTTGAAATACTACTAACATACAGTTATCACACACTAGTTCGTTGACAGCACAGAAAATGATTCACCCTCAAGATCCGGCTTTTTTGCTATCTGGACCGGCCGACCGCCACAGAAGACAGGAAAGTCGCGAGCCCACTGTATATATTTTAAGCTCGGCCGAAGAATCCATATACTCGTATCTAAATTTATTTATTTTAAGTATATATTTAAAGCTCTGCTTGAAAATCCAAATGTTTGCAGATTCTTACAAAATATGATTTGTATTATCATTACCATTTTAATTATTGACACGGTAATTAAATATTTTACTAGAATTAAAACGTATCTCTCTTGCAATTTTTTTTTTTTTTTTTNCCAAACCCTTCCTTCACCTCTGACAAGACATCTTGTGAATGTGGGGAATGCCAGGCCTCCACCGTGGTTCGGATCCCACGTTAAACTGTAGGTCCTCCATTTCATCTCACAATCACCCTACCATTACACATTAGCGTAAGTGCGTATAACCCGAACGGGTAGTAAGACGCGGTGCTAATAATAATAATAATAAACTGAATTTCACTATTAATTTCAGAGGTGACCTAGCCATCGTCCTGTTAGTCCACTACAAGGATGACCCAGGGAAAGTTGCTAGAATCATGGATAAACTGCTAGACAGGGAGATTCACCAACTCGTCAAGACTCCGATCCAGAGCTGTTTTTACTCGAGCAACCCTCCCACCAAGAGCCAGGTACTGCACTGAACTTGACACAGAATATATATTGCTCCACACTTTCTATCATTCGGTTGGTATTGCCTCTGTAACTATTTACTTGCAACAGGACTGAAAACTTTTTTATTTGTTACCCGCCTCGGTGGCGTAGTTGGCTAACGCGCTTGTTGTGTAGAGCTCGACTGCTGAGGACGGGGAGATCGCGGTTTGAATCTCGGTCGGGTGAACTTGGGGTGGTTTTTCCTAAATGGTTTTCCACTCTCCCTCCACGCAAATGTGGGTTCATTTCCTCTAATTCAACCTTCCCAAATCCTAATCGATTAGAGTAATTAGTACTTAAAGCATATAACCTGAACGGGTAGTAAGACGCGGTGCTAAATATTATTATTATTACTATTTTATTTGTTTATTTGACAATATTGAATTCTTCTTGAAGCAATTAAAAGTTTTCAGAGACAGAATTTGGGTTGTAGCCATTATAAATTTGATAAGTTACGGGTAGAGACACCAGAGTAACACGAGACATGTTTTTACAAACATTACTAGCGCATTAACCGATAAAATCTAGATTAGAAGAGGTGGTCTTGGTTAGTGATAGCGGTGGACAGATGGTGAGAGGTGGTCCTATAAGTGACGATGACGGCGACGAAGACTATAGTTCCTGTCAACCAATAAAATATATCTTATTCGACTTAATTCTTTTCCTTGTTTTCCAAAAAGTGTCTATCTAGAATCTTGGACTAGCGGGGTTCGGTCTAATGGGGGTTTACTGTAATTTAAGTGTGTATATATGTGTGTTGGACTACAGTTAAATATACCATGTGAGGTATACTAGTTATCTCTCTATCCCTAGACCTAGGTTTAAATTTATCCGGTCTTTTCAGAAGGGAGTGTGAAATATGCCTCATGACTTTCTAAAAGAGGGAAGTTATTGAAATGGGGAAATAATTAAAGTTTGTTGAAAGCAATAAAGGAATAATGTACAACCTTTTTAAAGGGATAGAGAATGTTGACATGAATCTCTTGCCAATGTTAAAGCATATGTTTTGTAACAGCGAACGGTCAAGTGCTTTCAGCCTTTTAATGTTTGGCAGGTCTTAACAAACAAAATATTTTCATGGTAGCAGTGACCAAAAATTTAATTTAAAAATTTCTCAGAGCTGATAAAGAAGATAAATATAAACAAATCTTTCGTGTAGAGTAAGCCACATGCTGGTTCGGTGTGTTAGCTATAAACTTTAACACAGCCGTAAACCAGGTTCTACTTTCTGGCTGGGTGCACCCTTGGGTGCTGTTCTTATTCTCCCGTTTTCCAACTAAGTGTTTAGTAATTAAAGGTGACTCGACAATGTATGTTCCCGGTAGTGTTTGAAATAGAGTTTGATCAAAGCCGAATCTTCAATTTACTTTTTAATCCTGAATTCGAATCTTTGAAAAAAATTATAACGATAAGAGGAAACATAATTATAATATAATAATATAAAATACAATTGGTAACTAAATGTTAACATTATTTCTTATAATTCATTCATTGTAACATCACATTCAGTTAAGTGTTAAAGTCTCTTGGAATAGGCTCGACTGCCGACGACGAGGAGATTGAGGTTCGAATCTCGGTCGGGTGTACTGAGGTTTTTTTTTCCAAAATTTCTTTACACCCTCCCTCCACACAAATGCGGGTACATTTCCTATTAATTTAACCTTCCTCATTCCTAAAAAAACTCATAAGTGTAATTAGCACATAAGCATATTAACTGAATGTGTATTAAGGCACGGTGCTAAAAAATTATTAAATTACTGGTCTGGGTGCCGGGTTGTTGAGCTTTTACTATAATTATGATGGCTCTGAAACACCAATTGGTAGAATTATAGCTCTAAAACTTATATATATTTTAAGAATTTGAGTTTCAAATACGAACATTTTTTTGAATCTCGAATATCCTTAAGGATTTTAGGATCCCGTCCTTGGTTTGAAATATAAGGATAACCATGTGTTGTAACTGTTTGTTTTTCCCACGTGCTGTGGGTCCAGATGACCAACCGCAGGAAGGAAGAGTCGTGTTGTTCAGAACCCGTGTCTTGCCCCATCGTATCCGCCCTCGGGTCATCCACCGACCCGCAGTTTGTAGAGAACACTGCCATCTGTGAGTCGCGTGCATCCAACACTCTTTGTAACAAAACATAACTCGACGAGTCGGCCTAATGGCTAAACAATTTTACAATAGTGGAAAATTGATGACAATTAAAAGAAAAAGGGAAAATAAACTAATAGCTGTAAATTCAATGAATAACGCCCACCTTAAGAAAGAGGATAAAGGTGTGAGGAAAACCACTGTACAAAGGTAACATCGTCTTTCTTTTTTCTGTCTTCTATAGCAAAAATAGTCAAAAAAAACACTTAATCACTAATTTTAACACAACTTGAGTCATATTTCGGCATTGTTACCTTTATCAAACAAAAAGACAAGAGGGAATACACTTTACACGAACACTGAATTGAATTTACACTTATTAGTTTATTTTTCCCTTTTTATCTATTTTAATTAAAAAGGGAAACAATGTTTTCCAAAAGAGTAACCGTAATTTATAAGCATATTTACTCCTTTACTCCTATTTATTCATTAAATTTTAGAAGTTTACGGATATCTAAAGTTTTAATATGAAAATGATTAGATTATGTAATTATGTACATTAATTGACTAGGAGTAAGCTGGGTGGTATTTGCCGCTGTCTAGCTATAGTTTGACGAGTGAAAATTTGTTTGTGAAACAAACATCTGTCAGGCCACTGTCATAGTAAGAATCTACCCCCGCCCTTGAGCTATAAATGTGAGTGGAGGAAGACCAAGGGACAGAGGGATGAAGGGAGTAAGGAGGAGTGTGGAGGAGAGAGGAGAGGACTGGTCCAAGGTGGTGGGAGAGAGGTGGGGGAGGAAAGGAGGCGGTGGAGAGGTTTATGTTCCAAACAGACCCAACCAGCGACTGGAAGCTGTTCATGAAGATAATGATGATGATTTTGAAGCCAAAATCAAGTGGTACATTTCTTCCAACCGGGCCTGCTTGAAAGAAGATTGAAAAGTGGTTTTACTTAAAGAGCCTTAAGATAATAACCCATAAAAAGACAAAAACACAACTGCCTTTAAATGTTCTTCTCAGCTTTTACCCTAATACGGTACCTTATGTTTTTCTTTAGCCGGTCAAGGAAGCCGTCCACACAGTTCGACTAGTGCCGAGCTGGAACAAGGAATGGCAGCCATCTCAGTGAGCAGTCCGGCCACCAATCCGGGGCCACAGATTACCTCCACCAGAAATAAGGAGTCCAGGTCAGTGGTGCTAACATTTGGATCAAAATTACTTCTTTGACAGGTTATGTGTGTTCAAGAAAGATATAAACACCATTTCACTCTTCAAATAAAATTAGGTTTGTTTTTTTGTAACAACTTTACATTAAACTTAAACCTTATAGAATTCCAAGCTTTGTATGACTATAGTTTAGAGGTCACGGGTTCGATACCTCGCGCTTGCAGAATTTTCTGTGGAGCAGCGAGTCTGGAATGGGGTTAAACTCAGCCTCGTGAGGACCGATGATGAGATATTTTGATAAAATAATTAACGGTTCCGGTCTGGAAAACTGAGATTAGCAGCTGGAGGGCTTGTTGTGCTGATCATATGACACCCTCTTTTCACAAATGTTGGCACTATCTTCACTAACGATGGCGGCCGCTCGGTCTGGTATACATCTCGTGTGGGGGCTCACACCATAGAATTTAGCTCGATATTGAATACAGTATTAACATTTTTTCCATCTAACTTGATCACCAAGTAAAAATATCAACTCCAAATCCAACGAGAAATGATAGATGTTTCAACTTGATATAACTCTATATGGAAAACCTCTTTTCGCTTTATGAGGTAATTGTATCATATTCGGAAGAAGGTACAGGAAAGGTGGATAGAAACATATAAAAGGGGGTACAAACACAATATGGCCGTTACAATGAAAAGAAGAACACAGTTCACACTTTACATTGCTGCCAATGGACAAAGAAGTAATGGTTGCTTCTTAAAAAAATTTTATCGTCACCGCCCAATGCCCCGACCCAGGTTTCATTATATCGGAACTCATCAGGGAGGAGTGTGAAACGCGCAACGCAACTTCCGAAACCTAGGTCGGGGATTGGGCGGTGACGATCAATTTTCTTTAAGAGACATCCACTACCTCTTTGTCCATTGGCAGCAGTGTAAAGTGTGAACTGTGTTCTTCTTTTCATTGTAAAGGCCATATTGTGTTTGTCCCCTTTTATAAGTTTCTATCCACCTTTCCTCCACTTTCTTCCAAATACAATACAATTACCTCATAAAGCGAAAAGAGGTTTTCCTTATAGAGTTATAACACTTGAAAGAATGTATAAATGTTATAATGAATATATTATAAGAAAGAATGTTAACATTTAGCTACTATTGGTATTTTCTACTATATTTATATTTTCCTCTTATGTTCATAATTATTCCAAGATTAGGATTCGAGTTTTGAATTTTGAGATTCAAAAATAAATTGGAGATTCGGATTCGTAACGTAGTGGATCTGACCCAACGCTAGTTCAGATGTATTTGACCATACCATCCCTCTGTTGTATATAAAGAGTTCTTCCTGCTTCTAATATAATTGACCATCTTTCTTTGACCTTTTAATTGACTCCCTCACTACCTTTGTCCTTTTATTGTAATCGCAGATATAAGGGGAAGCGTGTGTACCCGTCCATCCCAAACCAGCCCTCGGAAGCTGGGGCACACTTCATGTTTGAGTTGGCCAAAACGGTGCTGACCAAAGCTGGCGGCAACAGTAGCACGTCCTTGTTCACACAGGCGTCAACATCCCAAAACCATCACGGTCCGCACAGGGCCCTGCACATCTGTGCTTTCCAGATCGGGCTCTACGCCCTTGGACTTCATAACTGCGTCAGCCCCAACTGGCTTAGCCGGACGTACTCCTCTCACGTGTCTTGGATAACAGGCGAGTAGAAAACTTGTCTTTGGAGGTTTATGTAATATTAGTTGGTTTATTCTAATACAGGTGACCTGGCGGTCTAGAGGTAAGGTGTCGGACTTCTATGCTGGCGGCCGGGGTTCAATCCTCGGTCCTGGCACAGATTTATTTGATTGCAAAAACCCTTCCTTCACCTGTGACAAGATGTGTATTAATCACAACTTACGAAGGTGGGGAATGCCAGGCCTCCACCGTGGTTCGGATCCCACGTTAAACTGTAGGTCCTCCATTTAATCTCACAATCACCCTACCATTACACATTAGCGTAAGTGCGTATAACCCTAACGGGTAGTAAGACGCGGTGCTAATAATAATAATAATAATAATAATAATAATAATAATTTTAATACAACAGATTAATTAAATTCTCCAGCATCATGACTAAAATAAGCTAGCCTATAAAAGATCACCACTCTTTTTATTATAAAAGATTCTTCTACCAATTGGAATAATTCCATCGATGCGAATCTCAACGCATTGGCCTCACCCATAAAAACACGAAAGAAAATAATGAATAGCCACAAACACGACACAAAGATCATTTATCGGCTCATGATGAAATTCATAATTTGAACAGTGGTGTCTCATTACAGCGTCAAAACATGAGCTCATACACGCTCAAACTACTTCAGCACCTTATAAAAAAATGTAGACAAAGGGAAAATGGCGCTAAATGGCTGTTTTAAATTAAACATTGAAAGGAGGAGAGGATAACAAGGGCTAAATACTTACCGTAAAACTGTAGGCCTCAAAGTTCACAACCAAAACACAACTGTTGTACCCCAAAAATTACTTAAGTATGTGTTTCGTTTTGATTGTAAACTTTGAATCCTACAGTTTTCTTTCCCTTCTATCCTCCTTTCGATGTTTAATTTTATTAAAAAACTAGCAATCTCGCACGGTGTTGACCGTGACCCACTGTGGTATTTTGTTAAAAATAGCCTAATTATAAAGCTAATTAGAAAATTAAAAATCTGAGCTACGAGGTACATTCAGACCCATTCTTCCGTCCACCTATGTTAAAAATTTCATTTCAGATCTCTGCGTGCCGTAGATTTGGATGGGCACTGCACACAAACAAACAAACTCTTCCTTTTATTATCATAGATGGGTGAACTATTTTTTTCTTACATTGTTCCGATGTGTTCTGCATAGGTCAAGCTATGGAGATTGGTGCACCTGCCATATTGTTCCTGATTGACACTTGGGAAGGTCACCTAACTCCCCCAGAAGCCGTGAGCATCGCGGACAGAGCTTCCCGGGGCTGCGACCCCAACATTGTGAGGTCGGCAGCCGAGCTGGCTCTCTCGTGTCTGCCCCACTCACACGCTCTCAATCCTAATGAGATACAGCGAGCAATACTGCAGGTAAACGGGTTCGGATATCAACTATCACGTAGGGTTGTATGACATCCGTTTTTTTTCGATCCGAAGCAAATTCAAATTGGATGTATGAAATATTCTCGAAGTCGAACCGAAGTTTGAATATGTTTGCTCTCTATTTTATGCTTGAAAAAATATCATAATACCAGTAAACCCTTGTGAAGCCTTCACACATTTGACCTTCCCCACCCCTTCTTTCCCAAAAAAAAGATTTAGTCTTTTGTTGGGTTGTTGAAATTAAATATTCAGTGAAGTGTATATACAAAATAGCAAAGAGAATTTATTTTCGGTAATTGATACAAAAATATTGTTAGATATTTCTTTTAACTTACATTTTAAACAAACAATGTGTTGTAACGTAAACTGAGTATGCTATGTCAGAAGTCTGTAAAAAATCCTATCCACTGATACCTTATTAATCGCTGTAGGCTTTGTATTAGTTGAGAAAAAGGGACGTTGACAACGGAAATAATATATAGGATGGTTATTTATACATATTTATGCACTAAAATTACTCGAAAAATGTGTCACTACACAATTTTTTGGAATATATTGCTTTATTCCGATAAATAAAACTATCACACCATACAATTAAATTACTTTAGATTTTTCTTTATGAATATTAGTTTTTAATGTATATAATAGCGCTGAATGTCTATAGTTTAAAATATATTTTTATTCGCGGAGCTTGATACTAATTTGTCCAAGCCTGAATTTTCTTTGAAGAGAATTAGAAGTTGATATTGGTTCCAAAGCCAAGTCGAAGTTTTTCACACCACTACTATCAAGTATTTAATTGACTATGATTTCTATGAAATTTGAAACACGTTTCAAGCGGACTTGAATGTGGAAACACCAAATACATTTTTTTTAATATTTTTATAATGTTGGAAAATTAACTATTTAACCCCTTGGCCCACCATTTAACCTGGCTATCAATGTCTTACACCAGGATCACCATTTAAATTAATTCACGCCAAAATACTTTATTCACAAGTTTAGTCTATCTGATATAACTTGTATAATATATTTGCAATTTCATTGCTTTAAACATCAGGTTTATGTCTTGTTAAATTATAATTTTTTCGGTGACCTGGTGGTCTAGGGGTAAGGTGTCAGACTTCTATGCTGGCGGCCGGGGTTCAATCCTCGGTCCCGGCACAGATTTATCTGATTACCAAACCCTTCCTTCACCTCTGACAAGACATCTTGTGAATGTGGGGAATGCCAGGCCTCCACCGTGGTTCGGATTCCACGTTAAANTGCCAGGGCTTCACCGTGGTTCGGATTCCACGTTAAACTGTAGGTACTCCATTTCATCTCACAATCACCCTACCACTACACATTAGAGTAAGTGCGTATAACCCGAACGTGTAGTAAGACGTGGTGCTAATAATAATAATAATAATAATAAATCATTCTCATTGTCAGAATCACAAAGTATATTCCAATTTGAAAAAGTTCCAGGCAGCTTCATGACTTAGTATAAAACACAATTTTATAAAGTCAACTGTTCATTAACGGTAAAATGTTTCACATATTTCAGTGCAAAGAGCAGAGTGACCTGATGCTCGAGCAAGCTTGCCTCACGGTGGAGAATGCGGCCAAAGGCGGAGGAGTCTACCCGGAGGTTCTCTTTCAAGTGGCCAAGTACTGGTACGAGCTCTACATGAGGGTGAGTTGTATTCTTGTCGTAGATACCCTCATTTGTGTCGACTAAAATGTTTGGATTCTGCTGATTAAAAAGTCCTGCAAATACATTTGTTAATTTTTGTTAAAAATTGTAAAAGATTAACTCCGTTAAATGAAAATAAGAATTACGGCTAAAATGTGTGTATACTAAGAAAATACACGTTTCACACGCGTTAACACACGTCTTTTACCGATATTCTTTGGAAATAAACTTGCTGTACTTAGGGAAACTTGTTTTGGTTATTAGAAAGTTACCATTAACTCACATTTAAATCAACAGAATTTTTAATTATTCTAATTTAAAAGTTCAAATAGTCAGTTTTCATGAGAAGGAGTAAATAGTATTGTTTTATTTCACAGATGTATTATAAATTCAAAAATACTACAAGGAACTTGTTTTGCTGGTCATTTAAGTTTGTAGAAATTTGTCTCTTGTAATATTAATGTTTCTAGGCATCACACATAGCACAGATATTTTATGTTTTGAAGAAGGTATAGGATGGGTGGATAGAAAACATATAAAAGGTACGAACACAATATGGTCTTTACAATGAAAAGAAGAACACAGTTAACACTTTACACTGCTGCCACTGGACAAAGAGATAATGGCTGCCTCTTGAAGAAAATCGATCGTCACCGCCCAATCCCCCGACCTAGGTTTCATTCTATCGGAACTCATCAGGAGTGAGTGTTAAACGCGCGACACAACTTCCTAAAAGAGGAAACCATAAAACCACACGAAAGGTAGTAAATAGTAAAAGTAAATTTGTAAAGAATGTTAGGACACTTAAATAGGAACATGTAAAAGTAACAACATAACGCTACAAGAGAGACATAGCACAGTTATTAATTCACGGGACAATTTTATACAAAGTCTCGACTAATTTTGAAATCTGATCCTCACTCCCATCATATATACTTGGGTACACTTCCTCTAAGATTATACCTTTATCGTTCTTTATTCCATTAACTTAATAAATGTATGCCTATAATCCTAAATGGCACCAAGACGCAGTGAAAAAAACCTCACTTAACTTTTAGGTACTTTTCGTGGTGAAACCCTGCTCTTGACTATTTTAATACATGTCCATACATCATATTGATTGTTACAATTTTACAAAGTTAGACAAGCGGGGGTAGACTACCCACACACATGTAGTGCAACTGTTCACTGGTTTTTCAAATATTGATACTCGTATCCTGATACAAAGTTCTTTTGCTTTAGAATGAATAGGATATAACCATAGTAATAAAACTACTTACACGTTTAAGATCTTGTTGATAGTAAATCACAATCACTCTAATAGAATTTATTGATAAAAGTCAACAATTTAATGGAAATTCTGTTTATTTTGAAGCTCTTTTTTGTTTTTAATTGTTTTAGTTTAAATCTTTTCCTGAAATGTTAAATATTTTTCTATCTTTTGATATAATGATTGATCATACCCTATAATATTTAATTTTGTTCATTGCTTACAATACAAACAAACATTTTTAGGTTCAACCAAAAGTTTGATTGCCCAAGATTACTATTCATTAGATATATTTTCATAAACTGCTCTTATAGAAGTCAATCATGAACAGTAAAATCTCCCATTTCTGAAACGGCATGTCACATTTTTGTTTATGTATGTTTTTCAGTAGCTCAACGTTCAAATAAAGATTTACGTCAGTAACACCTTTATTTGTTAAGATATACAAATAAAGATTTACGCCGGTAACACCTTTATTTGTTAAGATATACAAATCGAAAAAAAGAGTCAAAAGAAAACCAAAAATTTTCTTAAGAAGAAATGATAAATTTATTTCCATTGTATATTTAACTTTGTTTTATTGAATAACCATTTATTTAAATACTGTATAAACCCACATATATGAAAAATACTTTTCTGTGTATGTTATGTTATATATATACCTTTTAAATCTTCAGAGGGGTATTAATTTCATATCTGAAACTGGTTAAGCCCCCTTTATCTCGGTTATCAGTCGTTTTGCTGTATTAATATGTTTTGTTTACATTTAAAATTATAATTAGTTCATAAATAAAAGTTTTATATATGTACACAGCACACTCCAGGAGGGGATCACTTTTTGGACAACGAGGGCCCTCATGAAGCCATGGCGCTGGACTCTCATGGGACCTTGCTAGCCCTGGTGGAACCCCCTACGGGGTCCCTTGACCTTTCCCAACAGATCTCAGCCCTTCCTCCCTCTGCCGCGGTGCAACCTGTAGTGGTGACCACTGCACCTCCCCCCCTGTACCCCCCTCACCCCGCAGTCACCACCCTAGCCCCTCTTGGTGTCACCATGAGTGTACCCTACACCGTGGGGCCATACAGCTTTGCAGTTCAGGGCATACACCCCCATCCGCACCATCATCACCCCCATCCTCACCACTTCGGCACTCCCATGAACCACCGGGCTGTGGCGCTTCCTCCGCCACCCCACCTGCAGATGTACCTGTCACCGCCGGCATTCCAGTACCCGCCCCACGCCGCCAACCAGCAGCCGGCGTACGCCAGTCTGCCACCCACGCCGGCCAACCTGCAGTATTATGGTGAGTATTAACATTCATTCCTAACATCGACCCTTGGACACAGTCCTAGGTAAGTGGGGGTCATAGTTCATGTCGATTGATTATCTCTCGGAAATATGTAACCACACAGATGTCTTCAAATCTTAAAGGAAAAAGTAATTTTGAATATAATCTTGGAAGGTTTTCATATTAAATGTATTATTTGTGTATAATTAGAACTGTTTTTAATTCTGTTCTCTAGCCAAAATATAAGCAATAGTAGTGTCCCCCCCCCCCCCCCTTTTTCAACACTTAAAACCGAAAATCTTTTTGATGTTTGGTGGTAAAATCGTCTAAGTCTTTGCTTTCTCGATAGAGTTTGAATCCTGTTGGGGTGTACTTAGTTTTTTTCCCCCCTTAGTGGTTTTCCACCCTACCTCCACACAAATGTGGGTGTTTTTCCTTTATATTCTATCTTTCTCATTTCTATCACATTAGTGTATTAATATTTAAAAGTTTGGTTGAAACCTTGTGAAAAAAAAAATTCCTTTCAGGTTGTGGTTGAAAAACTTTGTTAACTCAAATATGAAATAATATTGGCTAAAATGTTATTTTAGTAAGAGTTTTAAAAAAATTAGTTTTCATAACATAATGTTTATTAATTTCTTAATCTGAGGGATAATTTTTATAATAATTAAAATTTATAAAAATAAAGAAAAATAAAAAATAAACTACTAAGAGTAAATTTAATGAAGAAAGCCCAACTAGGGAAATGAGGAATCCAACGCACAAAGGTGACATCTTCTTCCTTTCTTCTGTCTTCTATAGTGGAAATAATGGCACAGCCATTTCAACACAAATATCATAATATTTCAGCATTGTTGTCTTTATCAAACAAAAAGAGAACACAATTCGCTAAATTACTCCATTTTGAATTCGCAAAGAAACTGTTAATCTAAGTGATAACGATACTAATTTCGAAGAAGTGCACATAGAACTATTAGTATAGAGAGAAGATTTGAAAACTACCTTAATACATTACACATGGTAATACCACAGGAGAGATTTAATATTCACACTTAAAACTTTCACCGGCCATCTATTGGGCCAGTGGTA
Organism: Timema poppense; assembly: GCA_902141375.1. Taxonomy (NCBI): domain Eukaryota; kingdom Metazoa; phylum Arthropoda; class Insecta; order Phasmatodea; family Timematidae; genus Timema; species Timema poppense. The sequence continues at coordinate 28,067 of CABFOV010002981.1, forward strand.
TTCAACCTGTGGTACGCGTACACCCGGGGAACACGAAGGCATCTTGGGGGCTATGTCGTCGTCATCACGCACAGTTTCCTGTTTCCGTCTACTTCCGTCCTTTCACCACCTTTCTTCCTCCACGCAGGCCCAATCTACTCCTCTTCATTCCACAATCCTCTGCACTCTCCCTTTATCGGCCGGCCCACGGGTCTTCCTCTTGGTCTCCTGTCCGCCACGGGGTACGTAAAGTTTATATGTATACACATGTCATATATAATACATATTTTTAATGATAGACACTGAATAATCAGAGCCAGATTTTGCGTCAGCCACAAGAGACCTGTATGTAAGGACATGTGATCTGGGGGCTCCAGCATTTCTCTCTCTCTTTCTTTCTTTCTCTCCTAGAGGACACGTACGACCTAAATTATGCATCAACAACTTGGGGGCACAAACTTTAAGATGAATTATATCTGGGGGCACACGAACAAAAAAGGTTGAATGCCGCTTCGTTAGACTATCTAGCGAGCCCAGTGCCATTTTGAATATTTGTCTCGTCCTTTGGCTGCCTCTTTTCCTTTTGCTCGCCGACAGAAACATTGGCATGCGTTCCTCCTCGTGGTGTACAGTTGTTCCCACTGGTGTGTCCGGGCTGTCTCAGGCACGGCAGTGACCCTGGCCCCCACGACACAAGGCCTGCGAGCGGCCACGGTGACTGCGGGTGTGAACACTGGGGGGAACTGCCCTCCTCAGCCCCAGCACCACCACATGTATCCCATGCCCCCTCAAGGAGCCAACGGGATGATGTCCACGCAGGGTAACCCCCAACAACAACAACAACAACCGGGGCTACCCCCTCCCACGGGAATGGGACCCCAACCACCTCAGCAGGTAAAGTGCTTTCAGGTATGGATGATCTACAATCACTTACTAAAATAACTTAACTGTTGTGTGTACCTTTTATTGGAGGGCTATCGTCAATGTGTTTGATAAGTTTATTTTTTAAATCACATGGTTTACTGACCGGGAGAGATGTTACATCCAGGTTCATTCGCCTTATGTGTAGATTATTATCTGTACCGGTGGCATGGAGCGTTGTCATTGGTACATCATAGGAGGCTGTCTGCACGTCGTACCCGAGATGAGGTGATGATAGTGATTATGACGTTGTGGAGCCGGTGAAAGTCTTAAACATAACTTAAACCTAATTTACCAACTCCTGGTGACTTGTGTTTATTCATCTTAAGAGAAAAATATCCAGGGTACCAGCCGGGTCTCACACCTAGGACCCTTAGGTTCATATCCAGGTGCACTGACCATGGTGCCGGATTTTGATAAGTTACATTCTTGGAATAAAACAAATCCTTTGAAATATTAAATTTGTCGCTTATATTTTGTTGGTAAGCACGGATTTAAGGTAAAATTATTTGCCAAATGTGTGTTTTTATATTATGATAAGAAAAAAGTAAAACTTTCACTTAACACTTTTTTATTGACATATTGACAGCCCTTCTTCCTTTATGTATTTAAATTATAAAATAAACGCCAACATGGGGGGCGAGGGTTGATGCAAAAATTAGCCAATATTTGTTTGGTTCTAAATAGTCACTCTCATAGGATCTATTCCTAATAAATATCGGTATATATATATATATTTTAGACTTAACTTTCTACGACACTGAGTGAGGTGAAACCAGCGTGTTCTAAAAGGACACTACCAGAGACTACTTACTTTGTTATACTTTCCCAGATAGATTCCAGTAAACTTGACAGCAAAGCACAGTTGCTTTTTGAATAAGTAACCGCGGGCAACTTATTTTTTCCGGTGAATATAAGAATGTAATAATTAGACCTGTACGGGAATGATATTTTGATTTCCGGAAATTCTCGAGCGGGAAATATCAATTTGCCACAAAAAACAAGACAAGAACCTGCTTTGGTGGCCGCATGGTCAAACGTGCTGCTCTTGCAGTAGACTAGACTAGCGATGATGGGGAGATCGAGGTTTGAATCTCGGGTCAACTAAAAGAGGTTTTTCCAAAATGGTTTTCCACTCTCCCATATGTGGGTACACTTCCTCTAAATATAACTTTATTATTATTATTATTATTATTATTATTATTATTATTATTATTATTATTATTATTATTACCGCGTCTTACTACCCGTTCGGGTTATACGCACTTACGCTAATATATAATGGTAGGGTGATGCGAGATGAAATGGAGGACCTACAGTTTAACGTGGAATCCGAACCATGGTGGAGGCCTGGCATTCCCCACATTCACAAGATGTCTTGTCAGAGGTGAAGGAAGGGTTTGGTAATCAGATAAATCTGTGCCGGGACCGAGGATTGAACCCCGGCCGCCAGCACAGAAGTCTGACA
>CABFOV010002981.1:63556-73711 GCA_902141375.1 Timema poppense
GGGGGGGGGGGGGGGGGGGCGGGTTTAGGGTAGGGGTAGGTGATTCCCTTTCCTTTAACGGGGCGGCGAGGAAGCTTGACACATTCCATTAGGCTCATTAAAGCTCCATATTCTTTAATACAAAGTGCATTAACACTTATCTTCAGTCTAAAAGTATTGTTATGACGTTAAAGTTTGTGATGAGTGAAAAAGGAAGACTTAAACTCCGAATTGACGGTAATTTATATTACAAATAAAAGCAAGTTGAAGAAAGGGTTCATTGGAAGTGTGAAAGATTTCAAAGTGTAAAGTGTGGAGCGCAAGTTATAACAGAATCCGATAGTATTATTTTAAGTAAGAGAAATGAGCATAATCCTCTAGGGGAGACTGCTCATGTGGATGCAGAGAATATAATGGAAAAAAACACCCGCGATACACCAACTTGTATCTTGACTTCAGTCTCGAGTGAAGCTAGTTGAAGTGTCTTTGCAAAACTACCCAGTGTGTCGAATATGAAACGAACAATAAGAAATATTCAAATGAAAGCAAATGCTGGACGAGCTGTTCCTAGTTTACGTCGTAACATTGTGTTTCCTGATGAACACAAGCTAACTGTAAATGGGAGAAGAGTTTTTAATGTATGTCTCAGGAGCTCAAGATGACCGTATACTTAAATTTTTACTCGAAGAAATTTACAGCTTCTTGGATGTTTCAAGCATTGGTATTCTGACGGTGCCTTCAGCACTGTTCCACCCCTATTCGAGCAGTTGCATACTATTCACGGATTTGAAGCAAATAACTCCATACCACTTGTAAATGCACTTCTAGCGGACAAGAGACAAGGAACTTACTCCAGTCTTTTAAGAAAGGTGAAGACGCTAGAGCCAGCTTATAACCCTCGGACCTTAATGACTGACTTTGAGATGTCAATGATAAATGCAGTGAAAGATGAGTATCCTCTTACAAATCATCGTGGCTGTTTCTTACATTTTTTTGTCAGTGTATTTTTCGTAAAATTCACACAAATCATTTGAAACAATGCTATGAAAATGATGCCGATTTTTTCACTATAGCTTCGCATGTTACCCGCTCTTGCGTTTGTTCCTACTGAAGAAGTCGTGGGCACTTTTTGATTCCTCGTGCATTAGCGATGTATTGCCCCAAAGAAGCACAACCTATTATAGATTATTTTGAAGATGTGTGGATTCCGCCCCGCTCTCCAATTTACGCAAACCAAATTTGGAACTGTCGTGATAGTGTTATTCAGGGGCTACCCAAGACAAATAACATTATCGAAGGCTGGCACAAGAGGGTCCCAGTAACATATCTCCTGCAAGCCGTCCCAGTATTTGGGAATTCGTCGTCTCGGCAATCGAGATGGAGCAGTGTCTCAATGAGGTGCGAATTGAGCAGTACATCAGTGGGAAGGAACCTCGTTAATGTAAGAAATACCGAACCAGCATGGAAAGGTTGAGGCGAATTGCTGCTGGCTGGGCCCAACATGGGGACATGTGTGACTATTTGCGAGCTGTTTCACACAACATTAGGTACTAATACTATTTTATGTGTAGAAACTAGTTTTTAATGAAATTTAATACCTTAAAGATATTTTTTTTTAATTTGTTTGCATCCATAAAATATATTAACATTAAAATAAATAGCCAGTAAAAATAACAATAAATTTATTTCAATTTGCTAAGTTGTGTTGAAGTTTAAAAAAATAATTTTGATTATTTTGTAGTGTTTTAAAAAGGGTTTGTGCAATGATAGATTTAAAAAAATTGAATTACGAAAAACATATTTTGAGAAAACTTGCTTTACGATAGTTATTTTGGAAGTGTTAGTAATATTAGTAACTAATAAAATAAATAATCAATAAATATACAAATTATGGAACACATTTAAATTAAATAATTGTTGTTTTAATGTTTAAAAAAAAATTTCGATTTATATATTTTTGAAAAACTTGTTTTACGATATCATTTTTCAATAGATAATATTTTTGAAACAATAGTCCTCGATAAAATAGCTTCCAAAAAACACGCAGTTCGCTAAATTGATTTTTCGAGAAAAATTCAATTTACAGTTTGCAAAATTGATTGTTCGAAAAATTGTTTTTTGATTATTTGACTGCTGAACAATTGATTTTCGGTAAATTAACTTATGGAAACTGATTTTTGAATAACTTGTTTTCAAAAAATTAGCCTAAGCCCATTAATTTGACTGTTAGCCTGTATCAGTGGTCATATGGCTCAAGCAATCATTCTCTCAATAGACTATACTGCTGGCGATGGTTCAAATCTTGGTCATCAATCTGTTAACGCCCAACTTTTTACTTTTATTAATTCATTCAATTCTCACCAGTCTGCATAAACTTTTCCAATACTAGTTTTCCTTATTCTTTTTGCTTTAATTAATATGTATATTATCAGCATCATCATCATTTATAAGTTTATTAGAATATTTAGTGAATAATATAAACATAACAATCTATTTCATTGTTGTTCATGAGCCTGATCATATTCACTGTAATATGTCTTAATTTTAATGTTTTATTTTATTATTACAAAGGCTTTTATGAAAACCTCTTTAATATCTTTTACAGTTTTATACCCTTTCTTAAAACATTGATTGCTTCATAAATAATATATATATATCTTACTAAACTTTAAAATGTGTTTCAAAAAAGGAGCAGAGCTAGTTTAAACTGTAACTCACTTCAATGGCCACATGGTCTAAGGCGCTACGCTCACAGTATACTATACTGCCGAAAATGAGGTCGAGGTTCAATCCCATTAGGGTGCACTGAGGGGTGGTTTATCCTAAAATGTTTTTCTACTCTTCCTCCATGCAAATGCAGGTGCACTGCCTAAAAATCAAGCCCTCCTTATACCGATTATGTAAATGTAATTAATACATAGGCATATAACCCGAACGGTTGGTAAGGCGCGGTTCTAAATAAACTGTACCTTTAAATTGTGGTTCTCATTACTCGTTAGAACACCCATTGCCCAGGTATCAACGGAAAAACCATTCACACATGAGCTATGTAAATTGGTCAAATGGGGACTGGATGGGTGAGAACATCATAGCAAAGTTATATTTTTAACAAAATCAGCCTACACCGGCGACACGTCGCTGTTGAGGTCATAAAGTGAAGGGCTTGAGACCATAAAACGAGAAAATAAAGTCATTGAAAAAAAAGTTAATTTGGAAAAATGTACTACTTTCCAAACAATAAGTGTTTATTTTAGTGGTTTAGTCAATTCCTACTTTATGTTGTATAAAACATTATGCCAGGCCTCCACCGTGGTTCGGATTCCACGTTAAACTGTAGGTCCTCCATTTCATCTCACAATCACCCTACCATTAACATTACACATTAGCGTAAGTGCGTATAACCCGAACGGGTAGTAAGACGCGGTGCTAATAATAATAATAATAATATTATACAAGTGATAAGGAAAGATGCTATTGTTGGTGGGAAGGAGGTAGAATATACCTCTTTCTATTTTTTTAAACATAAAAAAATGCGACATCAGCCAGCGCGTGCTGATATAATGCTCCTGCCTGCCTCCACATTGCATCATTACAGATATATTCGTGTATCTGTGCAACGACTAGGAACTAGTTAAAGGTTTGATCAAATTCTAATCATTAAAAAAAAACTTGTGAATTTATCATCTGGTTTGGTACAGACTTTTTCAGGTATTAAGATTTATAAGGTTTTCTTTTTTATTCTTTTGAAAAACGGGTGTAAAACCTTTGGTGAAGCAAACACTGGGTTAGTTTTTGATATTGAATTGGTCACTTGTTGGTATCAATAATTATTGATAGTGCCAAAGAGTGAACATGGCAGTTTGGAGCTTTTTTGTTCATTAACAAAGATGAGGATTGGGGCAGATTTATATAAACCTAAATTTACCCCAAATAATTAATTAAATATGCTCAAAGGTGCCACTTTTGCTGTAGACTATCCTGCCGATGACTTGTAGATCAAGGTTCGAATCTTGGTCGGGTGTACTGAGGATGGTTTTTGCTTAATGGTTTTTCCACTTTCCCTCCACGCAAATGCGGGTACACTACCTATAAATGGTTAACCTGAACAGGTTAATAAGGTGTGATGCTAAAAAAAGAGCCATATTTGATTCCATTCTTAGCGGACATTTACAAAACAGTTTAATTCGACAAGTCTTGATAGTTATTAGACTAGACATAAGTAAATAAACACACACAAATATTCTGATATAACTAAGAAAATTATTTAATTAACTAAGTCCAATTCCCTTTTATAAATATCTATTATTTATGCCAATTTTTCTATCATATTTTTAATATTTTCTATAATCTTGTTGGTTAAATTTGTAGTTGCTGATATATCTTTTTATTATTATTAAAATGCACCAAAGTAGTACATTGTGAAATTGAGATAAATCTTATCTGTGACTATTGATAAGAGCGGTGAAAATCCTTAACCTCTGTTCGGTTTGTTATTTTAGATTAGCAGTTCTTGAGCTGCTATTCGCAGGTGTGTTTAAGGTAAGTTGCACAATTATTTTTTTTAATGAAACTTTTAAAATGTTTTTATACAATATAGGAATGCACATCTTAAATTTTAAGAACTTAACAAGCACTTAACATTTAAGATAAGCGATTGGCAGATGTATGATAAGAAAAATTACACATCAGGGCTAGTAGTGCTTTTTTTGTCTAGGAGTTACTCATATTTAATATTTAGCACCGCGTCTTATTACCCGTTCGGGTTATACGCTTTAAGTACTAGTTACTCTAATGGATTAGGAATTGGTAAGGTTGAATTAGAGGAAGTTAACCCGCATTTGCGTGGATGGAGAGTGGAAAACCATTTAGGAACAACCACCCCCAGTTCACCTGACCGAGATTCGAACCTCGATCTCCCAGTCCTCAGCAGTCGAGCTCAACACGACAAGCGCGTTAGCCGACTATGCCACTGAGGCGGGTGAGTTACTCAGTAAATAAATTTATCACTCAAGGTCATACTATTAAAATAACAAAAGGAAACCAAAGGTTTTTTGAGTTTTATTTTGTGGTCTGGTAACTGAGGTCCATTACATCCTTCTTTCACTCAGACCCAAATCATTATTTATTTAATTTGTGTTTGGGCTACAGATCTTACTACCCATCTGGACTAGACTCAACAGACACGCTTTTAAGGAGTGGAGGGTGAAAAACATCTGGGAATTTTGAAAGGTATGTATTTAAGTCAAAAATTAATGTCAAATACACAGGTAAAAACTTATTTTTTCCATTCACAAATCACGGGGGGGGGGAATCAACCCTTGAAAGTATTTCAAATTGGTTTACTAAAACTGAAAGCGTAGACATTAATATTTGGTCCAGATTTTATCTGTGAAGAACCATTAGTAGATAAACTTTTTTCTCTCTGAATTGAAACATTATAATAATCTAATCAAATCTGATTTACATTTATATTACTAATTTTTTTGTGTTAAGAAATACGTCCTAGGTTTAATTTCCATGTCCAGGCGTCATCATCATACAAACCCGAATGGTTAGTAAGACGCGCTGTTAAAAAAAAGCTTTATTACATATACATAAGAATATATTTTTTATTTTCCCTTGTTAAGTTTGTTTATAATTAAAAATTAAAAATGTGTTTTGTTTGAAAGTATTAAATACTCTGATACAATTCAAGGCAGGTGGTGTTAATGACAACTATAGTTATCAGTGCCGCGCAAGTAATGCCTTCCATGTTCTCTTATCACGCTCTTTAATTGGTTCTCAGATGTTTGTCAGCCGTAGGTCAAAATAATCAACTAGGTGCGACCATACCCACACCTTAACTCCTAACTATTATAGGTTTCTAATAAACACAACTATAGCATACAAGCTTCGGTGGCTTCGGTGTTTATTCCTCAGTAGACTAGACTGACTATGATGGGGAGAGCGAGGTTCGAATCTTGGTCGTGTTTACTGAGGGTAGTGGTTCCAAAATGGTTTTCCACTTTCCCTCCATGCAAATGCGGGTACACCTCTTATTAATATAATCCTTCTCTCTAAAACAATTAGCGTAATTAGTCCATAAGAATGTTATGTTCTATACTTTGAGTATATGTCTGCACATTAGTACGGTTGTAATTGTACTATGGGCAGAATAAGGCCCTCCCGAGTCGAAGGTGGTTGCGTTATCTGATAGCTCGTGATCTTAGTTGATCACACACATTTAGCTGACGATTTCCACACGTCCGTCACAGACTCTGCCTTAAAATATAAATGAAGAATAGCCCTAGACATGGGACGATTCCTGGATAGCTCAGTGGTTAGAGCATTGGTGTACCGAGCCAAAGAGGTCCCTGGTTCGATTCCTGTGTCAAGGTGTCATTTTTTTTAACTTAATGAATATACATACCTTTTTTTCTTAAAAAATATTATTATTAAATAGGTTGCTGGACAAAAGGAAAGATCACTGAAGTCCACAACTTAATCTTCTTCACAAAACTCAACTACATATCGATTAACAAACATTTAACCCGCCTCGGTGGCGTAGTTGGCTAACGCGCTTGTCGTGTTGAGCTCGACCGCCGAGGACGGGGAGATCGAGGTTCGAAAATCTCGGTCGGGTGAACTGGGGGTGGTTTTTCCTCAATGGTTTTCCACTCTCCCTCCACGAAAATGCGGGTTCACTTCCTCTTATTCAACCTTTCCAATTCCTAAGCCATTAGAGTAATTAGTACTTAAAGCGTATAGCCCGAACGGGTAGTAAGACACGGTGCTAAATATTATTATTATTGTAGAAGGAGAGTGAAAAAAAATTTAGGAAAAACCACCCTCAACACTCCCGACCAAGATTCGAACCTCAATCTCCCTGTATTTGGCAGTCTAATCTACTCTGGGAGTAGTGCATTAGACCATGTGGCCACCGAAGCGGGTCACATAGGCCTACTTATTCATATGACACACAAGGTAGAATAAAGCTTAAAAAAAGTAAATTTTACACCTCCTTTCACAACTATTTCTTTTTAAATACAGTCAGTATAAAAGACGAAACAATGGGCCGCAGATATAAACAATTTTGGCGCTTTTTTAATTGTCCTGGTGGCCGCCCCTCAAACTAATGGCGGCAGATTCGAAACATACCGGACACAAAAGCGTTTCGATTTGTAGTTAATTTAGTAAAAAACTATTGCCAACTATTTGAATAAATATGTTTTAATCTATGTTATTGTTAATAGTAAATTTTCCCTTTCCAGAAATCAAGGGTCTCTACAGAACTGCCATCTTTTGTTACAATGAGTAACCCGTGGTATCAACACTTGTTGCTGTATTTGGTGATAGCGATGGCCGTCTCAAATATTGCTAGAACTAGTGATACTGGAACTGAAACTACTGCTACTGGAGCTGGAGCTGAAACTACTGATACTGATATTACTAGTACCAGTGGTACTGAAACTACTGACACTGGAACTAAAACTACTGATACTGGAACTGAAACTATCGATACTGGAACTGAAACTACTGATACTGGAACTGAAACTACTGATACTGGAACTGGAGCTGAAACTACTGATACTGATATTACTAGTACCAGTGATACTGGAAATACTGAGACTAAAGCTCCTAGTAATAGTGATAGTAGAACTAATGACACCAAAACTACTAGTACTAGTGATACTGAAACTACTAGTACTAGTGATACTGAAACTACTAGTACTAGTGATACTGAAACTACTAGTACTAGTGATACTGGAAATACTAGTACTAGTGATACTGAAACTACTAGTAGGCCTACTAGTGATTCTGGAAATACTGAGACTGAAACTACTGATACTGGAACTGAAACTACTGATACTGATAATACTGATACTACTAATACTGAAACTGATAATACTTATACTGAAACTGAAGTTAGCACAACAGAACCCAAAAACACCTTGAAAATACTGTTTTTAAATGATCTTTCGTACAATATTCTACCTTTGCAAAAAGACTCTAGTGACATATGCTACGAAGAAGAACAAAATTCAGGTAATTAGACTTACCAAATAAACAAATACTTTAATAAGTGTGTTTGCGGCTGTACAATCTTGATTAGAGCTGTGAAACTATGTTGACACACAACATATTACACGATAAACCCCGTTTATCTGAATTTGATGGAACCAGGTTCAATCCAAACGCTCCATAATTTTTAGAAAGTATTTCTATTGGAGGTTTAAAAAATTGTACACATGCAATATGTTGTGAAAATAACACATTTATTTACAATATCATACAGAATAAGAATAAGTTTTTTTTTGTTACAAATAGAGAAAACTTGAGGTCTACAACTTAAAAAAAAAATCAAAATAGAATTTGTTTTGTTAATGTTGGTCCTAAACGTTTAATCATTTCACTCCCCAGCATTTTTATTTCACGATTTAGTATGAATCTAATATTTGCGACACACAGAAGGAAGTGAACAGAATAATATAATCTATAATAATTAAAGGAAGTGTTTGTCTGTGTGTGTGTTTGCTTGTGTGTGATACCCGGCCAAATTTACGGCACGCAGGGATTTGAAATTTTTTAACATAGATGGACGGAAGAGAATGCACCTCGAAGCCGGATTTAAAAAAATTTGAATTAGGCTATTTTTAACAAATTTTTGAAGAAAATATTTTTATCTGTTTTAGAATTACGTTTCAGAGATACGGGGACCATGGTGGGTGGGGGCGTTGGGGGGTCTTATATAATTCGTATACCACAGTGGGTCACAGGCAACGCCGTGCGGGGTTGCTAGTGCTTTATAAATAGTCGGGCCTCTCACTCTTCATTATAGTCGCCGGGGTCCGGGGTTCAATCCTCGGTCCCGGCACAGATTTATCTGATTGCCAAACCCTTCCTTCACCTCTGACAAGACATCTTAGTGAATGTGGGGAATACCAGGCCTACCACCGTGGTTCGGATCCCACGTTAAATTATAGGTACTCCATTTCATCTCACAATAACCCTACCATTACACATTAGCGTAAGTGCATAGAACCCGAACGGGTAGTATAACACAATGATAATAGTAATAATAATAATTATACTTGGCTGTAGAAAAGCGATGGTAGCATGTTTACTCATCACTATACATATTTTTCTGCCATATGTGTTGTTAGTCAGGGGCCTATAATTAATGACGGAAGACATTTTTATTTATTAAACTCGGCGTTGTCTTCCCCTGCCTCTGCTCCATTGTTTCCCACCCTTCACAAGTTTCTCTGAATTAGATCAGATTAGATTAGATTAGATTGTAATGGGTGATTAGTAAAAATATCCTAAGTGAATAGATACGAGATGAACCAGGACGGCTCAGTGGTAAAGAGCAATAGCGCGCAAAACCAACAGTCTCGGGTTCGATACCTGTGTCCAGGTTGTCATTTTTCACTTGATTGAATAAATTGAGGTATCATTGAACATGTAAGCCAAACATAAAAGTTCGCTTTGTCTTGTTTTCCCGGCGACAAGGATGTCGGGGCTTACACCCTGGTTGGGTGTTTCAGGGGAGTTTTTTTCTTCTTCATAAAATGGTTTCCCACTTTAATATTATGCAATATGGGTATATTTCCTATAAATACTACCCCCTCAGATTTATGCCCTATTAGAGAAATTAAAACCCGCTTCGGTGGCCGCGTGGTCTAACGCGATACTCTTGCAGTTGACAAGACTGCCAAAGATTGGGAGATCGAGGTTCAAATCTCCCAATCTTTGGCAGTCTTGTCTTGTCTTGGGTGCATTTCATCTCAATGGAGCCTTCCAAGTCCCTAACCCTTTAGTGTAACTAGTACATAGGAGTATAACCCGAACGAGTAGTAATATGCGGTGCTTAAAAAAAAAAGAGCATTTAAAGAAAACATTTAAATACTCATATTTATAATGTTTGCTACATTTGATAAAATTAATTATATGACCCGACTAGTTAATTAATGTAGTATTATGCAAATACATTTTAACAGGATTTTTTTTTTGTTGTTGTTGTAAAATACTAATATCCTAAATTAGTTTAAAATGACGTAAATATCTTAACGTAAAATATCTTGGAAGCGTTATTGAGGCGAATGGTGTAAGAAATGGGCATGTAATGAGGATGTTGGAGTACATGAGATAGTAGAGGAAGCAAGACTGAGATGGTATGGGCATGTAATGAGGATG
>CABFOV010002982.1:0-22720 GCA_902141375.1 Timema poppense
CAATTTGAAAAGTTGATAAGATGTTTAGTACAAAGGATAAATTTCTTACATATGAAAGTCACATGGCATAGTTTGCATTTTGAACTCGTCATTGCCATAACTAAACCATTATTCCTGGTTTAAAGTACCGTACCTAGTAATACTAGTCATAGGGATAAGAGCTCTTGTTCATTTGGTAGATGATGATAAGTTAATTTAAAATGCCAGTGTTTAAGTTGATCCAAAACACTCATTTAATAATACACCATATATGTTATTTAGAACTTATGATAAATAAACAGAGCAGATCATCAAATATTACAAAGTATTCCACCACCTCCGTACGGCTACCTAATAGTGCCACCCGGCTGGAAAAATAATTCAGGGCAGAAATCTTTAGTTTTTGTCTTCTCTAGTAACAACACTGTTAGTTTTTTTTAAGCACCGTGTCTTGCTACCTGCTCAGATTGTACACACATACACTTATGATAATTACTCACATAGGGTAGGGATGAGGAAGGAAGCATTTTAGAAGTAATATACCTGAATTTGCGTGGAATTAGAGTGGGAAACCATTTAGGGAAAACCACCCGCAGTAGACCCTACATAGTGTCAAACCCTGACTACCGTGTCGTCAGCAGGCAAGTGACGCTATAGACTATTTGGCCACCGAAGTGGATAACACTTGTTATTAGCAATGTAGATGATCTAACTTTTAAATGAATAGAATGAAGAATCTATATTTTAAGAAAAATGCACAACAACTAGCATTTACTTGAAGCTAGGGTTAAAAGCATTACTGGTACAGGCCTTTATAACTGGCCAAGATCAATTCTTTTGCTAATGGATTATAATCAGGCATATTATTCATTCAGACAAGTTTAAGCTAAAAGATCATAAATTGCCGTATACTTATGTTTGTTACACAAGCTTATTGAAACTTGTTGGATTTCAGGAAGTACAACGCCATTCCGTTCACACACTAGTGTTTCGCTCATTAAAGAGAAGTCATGACATGTTCCTCTCCAGTCATGGATTTTTGCCCCCGTTGGATCTAAAGGCGTAAGTGTATTTTGTGAGTCATTGCAATAATATAAGTGTTTTAATATAACCCTAGCAGAAGTGTTTGGCTTTGCATTGCGTGGCTACGCCAGGCAAAGCTTGTCTTTTCTTCAAACAGCTAGAAAAAAAATCTTCATTTTATTTATTTTGGCCAAGTTTTTTAATTGATTAAAAATATATAAATGTATATATATATTTATATATAAAACCAAAAATTTAAAATTCCAGTTTTGAGGTACATTGTTTGTGCACAGGGGCCACTAATTTATAAATTTCATCACTCTGCATGCAGAAGATAATTGAGCAATGCTCATGACGGACAGACAAACTTTTCATTTTATTAAAAGGCCAATAAATAATAATAGGTCAAGTAGGGCCTACTTACCTAATTAAAAATATATTAAACTATTAATTATACTAATTAGCAACATTCTAATGTAGGCCTACACAATTATTAAGTTAATTCAAAACATTTCAGGCAGTTCTGAAGTCATTGTAACCAATGTAATGAGGGGAAAGGTCGCACTCTATAACATTTTTGGATTTTATGCTGATGATGATGAGGAGGATGTAGACCCGGACCCGTGTATGCCTCACGGTTGGGCAGCATTTATAGCGATATTGTTTTATATGATGATGATGCGTGAATGCCTTACTACATACTTGTTATCACACGGCAGATTTTATGTTTTTCTCACTGTAGGATTACTGATTGGTTAATTGTCGAAATTAGTATAGATTTAACACTGTAAACGATTTATTTTATTAACTTCACTTTCACTATAAAATTGACATTAAAATGATAGAGTTTTAGTTATGTTACGAACTGACGCGGAGAGCCAGATCTAGTACTGTTACAAACTGAGTTTGTTTCTAAATTATTACAATATTCTGTTTGATATTATGTTTTCTGTCAAGATTATTATTTTTCTGTCTATTACTATAGGTATGTACAAGCTGCTTAGATATGACCTATCACTTGCTTCTTGGACCTCTTGTTTTGTGTTAAAAACGATTGGGAGAACGCCTGGCAACCTGATGTTGTGAAGGCTAGCTTCCTATTGGCTAAAGGCAGCCAGCTTATCTATCACCTGATTTTGTAATGGAACTGAGTCATTAAGAAAGAAAGTTTTAAAACCTATTGTATTTAAGTTACTTCTGAAAACACATCATTCTTCATTGATGGGGTATTAAAACGAAACTTTACATACAATTCTTTAAATAAAAATACACTTCATCCATGACTTTTTGAATATATGAGAGGGGTCCAAAACAGTATCATTACAACATTTATATTTGTGGAAACTGATGGCCGACATAGCTTAATTCTTTGAAAGTTTGATGGAAAAACAGAATTTTTATAAAATTAATATAAGTAAATGGAGGGAGTGGGCGCGGGAGAGTTAGATTTTCCATCCCTTGCCCTAGTTATGCCACTGATCCAAGGTGTGAAAAATAAACAAACCACAAGCACAAGAAATAAATAAATCCACTCTAACCTCTATGGTTGAAATATATTATTTAAATCCATACATATCATGAATAGACAAGCAAAATAATAGGGCGCATCATTTTACGTTATGATATAACCATCATAACTAGGTACTATATAATAATTTAAGATTAAATAAACACATTAGAAAGAAGTCAGTTGTTTTTTACCCAAGCTAAATATTTCACTATAGCCTTCCCACTGGCCACCCCCCTTCCACCTCTTATTTTGGTCAAAGAACATTGCTGTTTATTTTAATGTTTTGATTATTTTTCTTAGCTCACTATTCTTGTCCTACTGGCAATGTGCACAAGTAGGCTAGCCCTGTCTCAAATACACAGTTATGAAGAACTTGATTTCAAAAAACACTTAAGTACAGTAGACTCAGTAAATGATTACATAAATGTAAAAAGTTAGGCCTAAGATGAAAGGGTCAAAACTTAGTTTTTCCACAGTCAATATGAATTCATTTTGGAACCAGGTTTTAAGGATTTCTGAATTCATCTATGCTTTCTTTTGATGTGTATAATAATATAGGGGTAGTGATTCCTGAGTTTTCAGTTTTCTAAAAGCTCTAGGTTTCTTTGCTATCAAAGTCAACCTAAGCTTATGTTTGCCAGTTGCATTACTGCAAGCCAAGATGGTGACCCTTTCCTTGCTTTTCTTGTATCCTGGGGCAGCGGCTCCATTTTTTGATACACATTTGTTGGGAGCATCCTATAATTTAAACTGGTCTCATCGCAGTTGTACAACTGCTCCCCAGAAATTCCCTCCTGTTCAATAAACTTAAAAAGATAGTCTTTGAACAAAGGTACAGCCTCTTTTTCAGCAGATAAAGCCTCCCTACTTATGATAATCTGATAAATAGCGAATCTTTTTTTCCAGCGATCTAACCATCCATCACAGGCAGTAAATTCTGAATCTTCTCTTTCTAATAGTCGCTTAAATTTCAATGCTTTTCCCTGCAATATTGGCCCAGTAACAGACAAGCCTTTTCCTCTTAAGTGTTCATTTCACAAAAATAAAGCTTCCTCAACTTATTTATGTTTACCTTTCAGCATAGTTTTTCTTACTTTCATTTCACTTCCTCTGGCTCTGGGAACACACCACTTTTCAATTTCTTATCGATTTTTCTTCCAGTCACCAACTGTACTTTTCTCAATTCCAAACACCGTATCAATACTTTTTGCCGCAACCCCAGAGTCCAATAGCTTTATACCGTGTAGTTTCTGCTCCATAGTCACTAAAACCTTTTTTTGTTTATCACCCATTTCCTAATCTTCAATAATAAAAAAAAAGCACACCAAAAAACGATTTACAAACGTAACCAGGAACAGTGGCAAACCTATTCCGCACATTCAATACACAACTGACAAAACAAAGAGCAGGCAGAAGGGTGGGGGAAACCTGCACTTTTCATGATCGTAGTTCATAGCAGACGCCAACTTCAAACGCCTTGGCAAAGTAATATGTACCTCATTTTATTACTGAGAATGTTTTTGTTTATTTTTAACTAGGCTGGATAGTCAGGAGTCTATGGTAGTATAAAGTTAAGAAAGATTTAATTTGAAACAAATTTATAGTTTTAAAAAGAGAAATTTATTGCTTGGCGATTTAGCGCCATAACAACACTCCTAACTAAAATTCTAACTATGAGCATAACTTTTAAAAAATGTAATAGGCCTATTTGCTAGAAGTAATTATATAGACTTTTGTAGTTTGAAAAAAACACAATAACAAAAAAGTACAAAATTGTATCAGTATAATTAATTTACTCAAAAACAAAAGTGGGACAAACAAAATAGCATTCGTCAGTGGAAACAATTCTTTAACAACTTTTTTGAAAATTAAATTTTAAATATTCTCACTTCAAGTAAAATTATACATTTTTAAAGATTCGAGGATATCAAATTTGGATGAAAATTTAATGCTCGGATTTTAGACATATATGATTCAACCCATCTTTAGTTCTAACCTAAATGTTTATGTCCCAGGGAGACTCTGAAGAAGATGGTCAAGTCAAGAGACTCGTATGGACTTGTGTTGGAGCGTGCTAAACACAGCGACGCTGCAAAGCATCTTGCACTTGAACACTCAGACCACATCATCAACTCGCATCAGCATATAGCAGAAACACAAGGTATACAAGAAGAGAAATTTGATGAATCATCATTTCTACATAATATTATAATTGTTTTCATGCTATTAAGAACATATAATAATTTATCTTCTCACTGACTCCGTTCAACTCCTTGGTTATGATTCCCTCTCCAGTTTTAAATATCTTCTTTATTCATACATTCTCTATCTCTACTTCTATTTCGAGAAATACAATCAACCCATTCATTAACATCACTTTTCAATCCATTGTTTAGTCATTGAACTTCTTCACTCCTATGTTGTTTAACCAGTGATGTAACCAGGGTTTCACTTGTATCAGGAGGGGTTGGGGGGTGTTAAAGGAAAGTTCCTCCTTCCCCCATCTATTGCCCTGATCTTACACTCCCCTCTCCTGCATATCCTATAACTTATCTTATTGTACAAATTACCCCCTCCCTACCTCCCTCTGTGCAAAACCTGGAAGTACAAGTTGAAATTTTGTTAGATCACGGCTCACTCAACTCGAACAAGCATACAATGGTATTGTTAGACTATAAGTTAAAGAATATTTTCAAGTCAAGATACTGTAGAAAATGCAAAAAATGCTATTTATTCTAATTAAAACACACAAAGAACATAAGTAAAAATTTAAAATAAGAACAGGCTCTAAATATTTGTTTAAATTTAAGCTGGCGCCTGTGAGCCAAGTCTTGGGGTAGGGGGGATAGGAGGGGATGTTCAAACCTTCGGGATACCCACGTCTCCCCCAGCTATAGCAATGGTTTAACATGATAATGGCTGCTTTTGTTTTAACATGTCTTTAAAAACTCAAATAATATTAATACTTAGAGCTATTATTTATTGTCAGACTAGGCCACAGACAAATGATAGACTCTCAACCTTATAGGGGTTTCGCTATGCTCCTTTTGCCAGATTGAGTCCTTCAACATTGTACTTTGTTAGTGTCACTGCTTGGTGATGATAGGATTGAACATAGCGATCCTAGTATTGACGGACCCAAGCTTGCAAAAAGTGTGCAAACAATTCAACCAGGAGGTTTAGTGTCTCAGTATATTATTTGTGTGTGGACTTGGCCTAAATACTTAGGTAATTATTATGTCTAGATGGAAGTTTCCCCGGCAGTGATACAATGTCCGGTAAGGAAGGAAGCCTGGTCCCGGTAATCCCCCCTCAGAGTGGTCCCATTGTCCACGTCACTAGCACCATTCAGAACATTGGTCCTAGAAAACCCACCACTATGCCCAAACCCAAGTGGCACCCGCCGTGGAAGCTGTACCGGGTCATCTCTGGACATTTAGGTTGGGTTCGCTGCGTGGCCGTGGAGCCAGGCAATGAATGGTTTGCCACGGGTTCTGCTGACAGAGTTATCAAGGTGAGGTGTTGTTGGCCTGCATCAGGAGGGGAGGGGGGGCAGATTGTTCCTATAAATATCTGGTGTTGGGGGGGAAAAAATCGGATGTAACAATATTCTGTTGAATTCCTATCGAGAAAAAAAAAATTAGTTGTGTGTGGTAAATCGTAACTTTTTTAAATACAATTTGGTATGCCAATAAAATTTTTTCCCCTAGTGTTAGTATGTTAGTATGTTAATAAGAACTTTGGAGGTGGTATTTACTTTGTCATATTCCTTTAGTAAAATATTATATACAAGATTTTATGAACATTAGATTTGAGACTATTTTTTAATAAAAAGATGTCTTAAACATCTGATCAAAGTTTGTAAAATATAAGCCTATTTCAGGCATGTCCAAACTTTCCCTGACTGAGGCTATGCACAAGTTCAAATATAATGTTCCAAACAGCACTATATAAACATGTATATCATTGTTTTATGTAAGTTATTTATTTAAAGTATTTATTTGAAAGTTGTAAATAACCTGATCTAACTAAAATAAATCTAGGCTAAAAAAATGGCAAAAAACTGAGAACTCTTTTCTCATCAAGTATTTGCAAACATTGGAATTGAAACACACAATTGGGCCAAATGAAAAACAAAATATTCTTTAACGTTGAAAATTGACACTTGGACACGAGTATCAAACCAGGGACTTTTTGCTTAGCACACCAACACTCATATTACTAAGCTATCCGAAGGGATGTCTCTAGCACAAGGTCATTTTTATTCTTAATTATTATAATCATCATCATCCAACGTTTCCGCCTCTGCGGGTTGTCTGGCACATCCTCTGTCGAACTTTCCAAACTTCTCCCTCAGCCACACGTCTCCAGTCCTTAAGCTTCCATGTCCTGCGACTGGCCCATCCATCTTGTACGTGGTCTTCCAATAGCACTTCTACCCTTCCCTTTGCTTGTTGAGGTCTTCTTAGGCATTCTGTCCTTCTCCATTCTCATCACATGACCTAACCACAGCAACCTTTTTCTCTTCATTGTTTCTACTAATGATACAACTTTTAAACCATTCCTCCTTATTCTGTCCACACTTATAAGAATCTCAATGCCTCTCGTAAACCTCATCTCTGCTACTTGCAATATATTAAATCTCTCTTTGTCCATGTCCAGGTTTCAGCGCCATATGTCAATATTGATTGATAGTGTGCCTTAGATAACAAAGTTTTGGCCCCATTCTTATATTCCATCGCTAGATTATATCCTTAACCACGTGGTAGAATACTTCATTCTATCACTATTAATCCAAAGGTCTCCGATTTGATTATTGTGTGAAATATTATATTTATATATGGAGATATTCATACTTAACTATTTCATAATAGCTTGGCTATTTAATCCATGAATGTGGGGAATGCCAGGCCTCCACCATGGTTCGGATTCCACGTTAAACTGTAAGTCTTTCATTTCATCTCACAATCACCCTACCATTACACATTAGCATAAGTGTGTATAACCCGAACGGGTAGTAAGACGCGGTGCTAATAATAATAATAATAATAGTTTAAATTAGGAGGGATAGCCAGCACACTTACCTTGGTGATACTGGAGTAGAAATTATTTAGATATAACACTAAAAAACACATAAACACATTGTTAAGTACAAGCTTTCACTGTCACAGACAGCTNCTAATAATAATAATAATAATAATAATATTTAATCCATCATTAAAAAACATAATATTTTAAATAAATTCTACTTTGATTTTTAAACTATCTCTCATAATACTGTACTTATTTTTTAATAAACAGTAGTAGTCCAAAAATACTGGATTATTCTTAAAAACCTACATCAACACACAACCATTTGAATAACCACTTGTTCATATGTGTGCAGATTTGGGACCTCGCCAGTGGTCGCCTGAAAGTCTCCCTCACTGGTCATATCAGCAGTGTGCGAGGTTTGGCAGTCAGTAGCAGACATCCATACTTGTTCAGTTGCGGGGAGGACCGACAAGTTAAGTGCTGGGATCTGGAGTATAACAAGGTTTTTATTTAAAAATAAAAATAAACTAGCATCATTTTACTAAATAAAATGTCTGTGTGAGAGAGAGAGAGAAAGAACCAATCATGTGATAATTCCAGCACACTAATTGGGTTAATTGTAAAGTGAATAATACACATTGAAAGTTCAACTTGATAATTTTATCAAGTTTATTAATAATTACAGCCAATGCAAATACTTTTGTTGATTAAATTATAAATTACAAACACATACATGCAGGTAAAACTCACATCCACACATTAAAAACACTACCACCGTAAATTATAATCTATACATGAGGGTGACACACACACACATCCATACTTGAAGACGACAATTGGCCAAATGCCACAAGAGATGCTCACTGTTTTTCAAACTGTGTCCAGCAATTAATCTGAACACAGCTATGATCACATGACTCAAAACTGGCCATACAAATGATTACGGGAAACAATGGATGTCTTTCACCCCACAAGGTGCATCACACATTACTCAGGCTGGCTGTTTATAGTTTCTTACAGGTACCTACATTCCTATTACATTTTCACCTTCTTACAACACACGCCTCCTTGATGAGTTCTGATAAAATGAAACATAAGTCGGAGGATTGGATGATGACGATCGGTTTTCTTGTAGGCAGCCAATACCTCTCTGTACAGTGGCAGCATTGTAAAGTGTGAACTGTGTTCTTTTTTTCATTGTAAAATGTGTTTGTTCCCTTTTATATGTTTTATATCCAAATTCCCTGTACCTTCTTCAAAATATATAAGACAATATACTTACTATATGTTATTAGGAAATTGAAAGTTCATTGCTGCACTGACAAAAGTACATCACCTATCCCTGTATTGAGCTGGTTTTATCTGGTTTACCTATATGGAAAATATCTTAAGTAAATTGAATTGTAAGTTGTGATAACAACTTTATTTATCAAAAGTAAATTAAATGTTATAAACAATTGTGCAATAAAACCTTTTACAATTAATTTCAATGCATAAAGTTGTATAAATAACCAAAATATAAAATTTTTCAAGCATAAATCATCAAACAAATAATATCCAAACTTCAATTTGGCTTTGAGAATATTTCATATTCAATTTGAGGTTATTTTGAATTGAAACATTGGACTTCCCACCCCCCTACATAGTATGGTAATATTTTGTTGTCAGGTTATCAGACATTACCACGGTCATCTAAGTGCTGTATATACACTGGCACTTCACCCCAACATAGATGTATTGGTGACAGCTGGACGAGATGCCACATGTCGCGTGTGGGATATGCGCACAAAAGCCAATGTGCATACTCTTACTGGACACACCAACACCATCGCCAGTGCCATCTGCCAGGCGGCTGAACCTCAGGTCAGTACCACACAACCGCTCTAGAGATAGCTAATGGACAATAGAATGAATAGAATGTGGGGCTTTGGATTCTTGGTAGTAATTCTCTGAGATATCGTATAACAACACAAATGAATGGAACTTAGTTAAGGGTGTGTAAAGTTTCATAAACTTTGACTGGTATCTGTATATTCGGTTGCTTTGAAGGGCAGGAATGTCTTAACTGACCAACCCTGGTGGCATCAGAGAGGGAATTTTTTTTTTTAGATAATATTAGCTGGATTCGAGAAAAAATGGATTCAAGATTTTTTTTTTCATAATTTCGAATTGGAATTTTTGTAGAGTTCTAATTTGCTTATTAATGGTTCAACCCCAACATATCTACAAGACTCACTTAACAACCAGATGTGTGCAATCCATATGGGTAGTAAAACTGGATGGGGAAAAAAAAACAGGACCCAGACCATTAATTTTACAGCTAACTGAATTTATGGATGTTATAGTAAAAGATGTTAGTAATTAATAATTAGTTACAATTTCTATTTTCTTATATGATATGACTCTATAAGGAAAACCTCTTTTCGCTTTATGAGGCAATTGTATTATATTTGGAAGAAGGTACAGGAAAGGTGGATAGAAACATATAAAAGGGGGACAAACACAATATGGCCCTTACAATGAAAAGAAGAACACAGTTCACACTTTACACTGCTGCCAATGGACAAAGAGGTAATGGATGTCTCTTAAAGAAAATTGATCGTCACCGCCCAATCCCCCGACCTAGGTTTCATTCTATCGGAACTCATCAGGGAGGAGTGTGTAACGCGCAACGCAACTTCCTAAAAGAGAAAACCAAAAAACAAAAGAGGAGAAAAAAAGGAAAATGGTAAAGAATAATAATAAATAATAGAACACATAGATAGGAACAAATAAAAGGTATAACAAAAATATGTGTTTATATATGTTTATATGTTTCTATCCACCTTTCCTGTACCTTCTTCCAAATATTTTCTTATATGGTCATCATTTTTTTCTAAGATTTGAATTTAAATTCTTGGATAGAATGAAGATTCAGATTTGTAAAATAGTGTGAGCCTTCTACACTATAACTATGTCTTCTTGTAAAATACCTACAGACTCGTATCTATTTATTTACTGTCGAAATTTCATGGCAAATAAACTAATGCTATTTTAAAATGCTGTAGATTGTAACAGGTAGCCACGACTGCACCATCAGGCTATGGGATCTGTCAGCCGGCAAGTCAAAAGCCACATTGACCAATCATAAGAAGAGTGTTAGATCACTGGTTTTCCATCCATCTTTGTGAGTACTGGGCTTGTAATAGGACTAAGCTTGATTCACACGTTCACCGAAAATAGAAAGAAGAATCTGCCTCAGTGTCGCAGCAATTCATTTGCTGTATGATAACCAATGATGCATTGCAACGCTAACTTATAACAGTTATTTCTCAACATATTTTATTTTCTAGTGGCTAAACATATATTTTAGATAATTCTATCAATGGATGTTTTCAAATTATAATGCTGTGTCATGGCACAATCCAATACACACATTTTACATTAATAGGTTATTTCAAATATCCTCACAATGGCCAACTAAGTTGTCTGCTTTCTTCTGGCTGTGAAGCGTTGGCTGATGTTCATGCACACTGATTTGATATGGTTGGTTCTGAGATTTGATTGGTTCTCCTGTGCCGTACATCTCAGACAGAGAAGACAAAGTAGAAATGAGTTGAACTTTAGCGGAACAGTTCATGCCGATTAGGCGGAAATCTTGTGATTGGCTTAAAGCTCGTCACATGACCATGTTTCTGTTCTGTGTTAGTTTTTCTAACTCTACCTATAAAATAGTATAGGGTTGTACAAAACTTTGACTTGGCTTTAGAACAAATATCAGCTTTGACTTCACTTCAGAGAAAAAATTCTGGCTTTGGTGATTACGAAGCTTCGCAAATAGGATATTGACAGCTAAAATAATTTATGGTCAGTTATTACCATTTTGAGCTGTTAAAAATAAATAAGCAAATGAAAAATCTTAAGTAGTTTAATTACAATTAGTAATAACTGAAATTATCATAGTAAAACAAAATATTTAAAAATAATTGTGCATTAAAACATTTTCAAAGTAATTTTACAGCATAAAAATTTATAGATAGTAACAAAAGAATATTTTTTAAAGCATTAAACTAACACAAAAATCAAACTTTGATTTGGATTCGAGAATATTTCAGACTTCACACACCCCTATGAAATAAAATTAATAAAATATTAAAATGCTATATCACTTTTGGCTGCAAAAAGAAAAGCTGTTCTTTCTCTAAAACGGCCTTTCCTATAAAAATTGAACTCTAGCTACCAACATCATTGGGCCTGTAAACTAAGGTATCAAGCCTCTCTGGTTTAATCTGCCGATGACTGGTAGGTGTGGGCTCAAATTGCCAGGGAATGCGGCAAGACATGGGGTTTCCCACTCTTCCTCCACACAAATGTGGGTACAACTCCACTATGAAGATGTGGATTCGTAAGATAGTGGTTTCGATCCAACTCTAAATTAATTTTTTATCACACCTGTGGATGACTGTGATGCATTCAGGTACATGTTTGCTTCGGCATCCCCTGACAACTTGAAGCAGTGGAAGTGCCCAGACGGTAGATTCATCCAGAACCTCACCGGGCATAATGCCATCATCAACTGTCTGGCTGTGAACCCAGAGGGGGTGCTGGTGTCTGGAGCAGACAATGGGACCCTTCACTGCTGGGACTGGAGGACTGGCTATAACTTCCAGAGGCTTCAGGTGCAAAACTACTCTAGTTGTAAATATGATTACGATACAAAACAAATAGGTTAAGGAGATGAAAGTTGGCCTTTCTAAATAGAGAAAGAAAAAAAAGTCATTTTATAAATCCAACAAAAACTGATTACATCCTAATGGCAGACATTTCAATTTAATTTAGCACCGCGTCTTATTACCTGTTCTGGTTATACACTTAAGTGCTAATTACGCTAATGGGTTAGGGATTGGAAAGGTTAATTATATAGGAAATGAACCTGAATTTTTATGAAGGGAGAGTGGAAAAACCATCCCTAGTTCACCCGACAGAGATTCAAACCTCTTATCTCCCTGTCCTCCACAGTCTAGCTCAACACAAAACTAGCACGTTAGCTAACTACGCCACCGAGGCGGGTAAAAAGGGAACAAAATTCCAAACTTGCAAAAGTTGCATAATAGACTGAATTGTTGATGATAGAGAGATCATTGTTTGAGTCTAAGCCTGGTGCACTGTGGGAATTTATCCGGTGCACTGTGGGAATTTATCCAAATGTGACTTAACATTCCCTTTTCTCTTTACCTGAACGAGCTGTCTGTTACAGTGAAAGTTTTTTCTTAAAACTGTGTTAGTGTGTGTTCTATTTAAACAATTTCTACTTCAGTATCACTACGATGTGAGACTATCCCTCCTGATTTTAACGATGATTTAGCTTAGTGTCATATTCCAATTAACCATAAGATTGAACATATATATCTCTATTAAGAAAACCTCTTTTCACCTTATCAGGTAAATGTATTATATTTGGAAGAAGATACAGAAAAGGTGGATATAAACACATAAAAATATATTCACAAGGTTCCAATGTCCATTTCCAATATTTCTTCCCTTTTGTGGTTTTTGTTTCCTCTTTTAAGAAGTTGCATTGCACGTTTCACATTCCCTCCTGATGAGTTCCGATAGAATGAAACCTGGGTCAGGGGTGTTGGGTGGTAGCCATATATATTCTTAGTTTAGTGACAGAAATGTAAATTGTGAACAGTGTTGTTCTTTTCATTGTACAAGCCATATTGTGTTCATACTTTTAATATAGATTTCTATCAATTTTTCTTGCACCTTCATCACATAATATATCATATTGAAAATGTAATCACATTCATTAACTTATGTGGCTATGTTATTTTCTTTCACCTCTGGTCCTATGTCTTAGCTCAATCGGTAGTGTCACTACCTAGCAAGCTAAAGGTCCTGGGTTTGATTCCTGCATGGCCAAAAACTGTATTCTTAGTGATATGTGGGTTTCCCTTTCATAATGATGAATAAAGTCAGGACTGAATGTTGTCGCTTTTAGATTTAAGTTTATAAGTTGCGTGCTGATTAAATCAAGTTGGTTGAGAAAGTATACATGTCAAATATAAATAGTATTTTCACCTTGAATATGTTTAGGCCCCAGTCCAGCCTGGCTCCATGGACAGTGAATCTGGAATATTCTCCATGACCTTTGATCACAGTGGTAGTAGACTCATCACTACAGAGGCTGACAAAACTATCAAAATTTACAGGGAGGACGATACTGCAGTAAGTTGACTTAAGTCTTGTATTATATTTGCACACCTTTTAGAAGCATTGTGGCATTGGGAATTATTTACTTTACAATTTAATCAGCTTTGATCGCCACAAGTTACATATAAATATACTTAGCTACCAACAAAGTTCAATTTTCAAATAAGCAACAGAATGGCTAGAAAGAATTCTCTAAAAGACAATAAAGGTTAGTGTTCCTTTATTTATATTTCTACTCAATTTTTAAAATACGATTTTAATTAATGCTAAAATGAGTTTTGGTCATAAATGTTAATCAGTTATCTATAATCATTTGTCAATTAGGTGAGTTTTTGTAAAAGAATTAAGGAAACGCTTACTTTAATGTAATTTTCTTTACAGGATCAACTACATAAAATCACCAAAGCAACCTTTAAAATTAACTTGTTTTATTTTATTTATAGACCGAAGAAACACATCCCATTCACTGGCGACCTGAGATTATTAAAAGAAGAAAATACTGAAGTTGTGCCATTACTTTTAAATCGAGACTTCTTTTCATTTTCGAATGAAGTGCATAATTTTATACATGGGGGTGAAAGCACAGGACCTCTTTTTATGTATCTTCTTCCAAGTTAAAATAGTATTTTGCGCAATGTTGTTTTCCAATACATTGCTTTGTAAAACAAATGGTTTTTTTTAATCTATCAATTTTGTTTGTTCATTTTACAAACCCATTTCTTCATTATCAGTAGGAATGTGAGAGAACTAGGGCTCTGCACATACTCTGATTTCAAATGACAAGCTCAGCTCGAAAGTTTTGTAGGTTCGTCATTTTCAAGCTACCACTTGATGTACATAATAATCATTTTTTTTAACACATTGGTAAGCATAGGCTATTTAATTTATATACTATTAGCATTTCTACTGACAAATCATTCAGTTAACAAATTGTTATGATCAAACTGATTTGTTTTGAATTATCCTTTATCAAGGTTGTTTACTTGTATTGTCATGACAAAGCAATGAAAATGAAAATAGCTAAATTGATTGATTATTTTTACCTGCTCCTTTTATAAAATAATTTCTGTTGAGTTAAAATTTTAACATCAAGAATATATTAGATTTAATAAACTTGAGATATTTAAAACCTGTAATAATAATTTAACTATGAAAGTAGCCCTAGTTTAGTTACTATTTAGTTATAGAATAATGGTGGCTAACCTGTAACTAGTTTTGATCATAATTATTGCAACAATTTATTTACCAAAAATACTACATTTATATTAAAACATTTACCATTTCATACGGTTTACTTAGAGACCCTGATTTGTGGTAAATAAAACCACTGGGGATTTTGTTAAATAAAAAGTTAGTAAATAAAAGGGTAAGACCCTAATTTTCGGTATAAAACATCTTAAGAGTTTTTTTAGGTAATGGTAATAAATTAACTCAAATAACTTATAAAATAATTCAGTGCAAGTACTTTCTAAGACAAAAATGTCCATACCTTTTGTCAATAACCAAAGTACAAAGACAACATTGTTTCCAAATTTTCAAGTTAGTGCGCTTATCTGACATAATGTTGGAATATGCCGAAAATGCACGTTCACTGTCAACATTAGACACTGGAATCCATATTGCTTCTATGCCGTTGATGGCAAACTCTTCATGGTCTTCTTTCGGTCCAAACAATATGTCCAAAATGTCAACTTTTTTACTATTGCTTTGCAAAGCTCTCACTTGTGTCTGCAACACACAGTATCCTCTTTGAAAATTAATTTCAGAGCAGGATTTTAAAAATAGTATTTTCTGAGCTGATTGGAAGAGATCAGAATTAACTTGTTTTGTCCCAATCGAGCGAATGTCAAAAAGAGTACAAATGTTTTGGGTGGGTCTGACTGATGGAGTGAATTCAGCTTTATAAGGCACTGCCGTTCAAAAGATTGAAACTGACTTTTGACATTTGCTTGTTTTAGAGTTGGAAGAATTTTCGATCTTTCCTGTGTTTTTTCTCCGTAGCTCTCCCTTTACCATATAGTTTATGACTGAAGGCATAGGTAGAACCTTCTAGTATAGTAATTAATTCCACTAATTCAGAACAGTGCTCAATTAAAAATGTTGCTTGGCGTTCAATCAACATCAGGGTAACCTTGTCAATTGACATATCCTGGAAGCACTTGAGTGCTGCTGTCACCTCCTCCAATGTGGAAAAATATTCCACTAGATCCACCAAATATTCACAGAGGTACACCACTGAACAAAAACCAAGAGTTCCATCGCGTTAAAACTGGGTTTGGAAATAGTTTAGCAGACTTTACACCTTTACTATATTTTTAATTCAGAAATGTTAGATAATTATGTTCGAGTGTTCAGAAATACAGTCTTTGCTTTAGCAACACACTCATTCAGCTCTGGCAGCCCTGCTGACCAATAATTTTGAACCAAATTAAGTTTGTGGTCCCAGCATTGTATATGCAGATACGGAGTCTGGGTCTTAACGAGTAACGCAAAGTTAATATCCAACAACCTGATGGAAGTGACGTCATCAGGAAGCCAAAGATATGAGTGTAGAGAGATCTCACTCTAGCTTGGACATGGCGTTGTTTTTGGCTTCTAATTCTTTAAATACTTGCCTTGGGTGCCCAATATGGCCGTTGTAGTAGCCAGTTTTAACACTTTTTAAAGCAAGTCTTTGGTTGAAATAAATAAATAAATTTTCTTTTGAAAGAAAATTATATTGGTTCAGTTGGTACTATTTTTATTTTTTTGTTCAAGTCTTAGAATGGCTGCTAATGTCAGCAATGTTTTATTATTTATTCGCATTTAAATAGAAAAAAAGTGACCATAATTCGTGTTTAAATGGCCAAATCATCAATTTCGCGAATAGATTTAATTTTGTTTTATTTCACGTCAATATTTTCACTCAAAACTGCCACAATGATTTTTAATTATGTTTCTATGGCAATTTTACCGTACTAAGTAAAAGTTTGTAAAAACACAACTCGCGAAATATCGATGTGTCTATGTTTACTAGAAATATTATTTTAACCATGAACATTAACTTTTATAGGCATTCAAAATGAAATTGAAATAAATTTCACTGTAAGATAATTTTTATGAGGGAGAATAAAAGGTATTGGACAAATAAATACAAAAATAACATTACAAATGTACAAAAGCTGTTTAATATTTTCAATGCTGTAATTTGAAAGACCACAAGTACTGCTTAGCCTGTGTAAGCTACACTTGCCTCAATGCACAATAAGTTTTGGTTTGCTTATAAAAACAATGCTTGTCCATTTTTTGTGTTGGTGCAAACATATTCTAGATAATATTTGAATATAATTTCGACCTTATCAGAAGCACATTAATAAAATATCTTATCAATATTATACCATCCAAAATAATAAAGTAATAGCTGGGCAAAATTTAAAGTCACATTGATAATTTAAATACAATTTTGAAGTCATTGATTACTTATCTTGAGAGGCATCCATAGATGGGCTGGGATTGCCAAAATTATCAAAGATTCGTAAAAGAGGGAGCCATATTTAATGTTTTTCAAGAGGAATTAAAGGTACACCTTCATATACGAACCCGCCACTTTCTTATTGATTGACCTGACGATCCTTCAATTCATCAACTCCCATTTCCTTGACAAACATTAATTTCAAATAAAATGCACCGGTATGATCATATGCTTGATTCCCTCATATCTCTTAGTGAAGGTGCTTGAACGTTTTATTACATTGACAGTAATGCCATGATACAATCTTACCCTGAATTATCTTTACATTTCTATATGAACACACTAATATCCCTTAAATAGCTATAAGTGCAGTAATAGTTAAAATGTAACAGCATCCAACATATTACAAAATGTTTCTATTCAAACACAATTTAAATGCTCTTGAGAGGAAAGCGATGATTATTCCGCAAAATATAAATGGTTAATAAGTTAGGATTAGGCTGGTTAAATTAGACGAGAACTTTCAGGATTCACATTTCATCAAATTCTGTACTTTCTTCTGGATACTCTCCGACTGTAACATGTGCTGGCTTTACAAAACCACCATACTTGGGTTGACAGCTGAAGTACCTTTTACCATTTACTCTGCAGAAGAAGAGTAACATATATTATAGTAATGTATATTAAATTTTATTGAATTTATTTAATCAAGTCTTAGTGATATTTATTAATCTTTATCTATTTAGCAATCACGTCTGAGATTTCAGTGAAGATATAAAACAATTGTGTTCAAATATGATCAAAATCTACAATAAATTATAAAATTCTATTCATATTATCAACATTGCAATTTCTATATAATAAGAGAGTGTAGAAACACTATAATAATGTAAAGTAATTGCTAGTAAAGGAAGCAACACCTGCAAGATTCACCCACCCAGCAAGACCTTCAATAGTAAGAACAAGAGCTACTCCATTCAAGGTCATTATGACTGCCACACATCCAACTTGACCTACCAACTTCAATGTAATTATTGTGAGGCTGAATATATTGGACTCACAAAGATCTATATAAACCAGTTCCTTCCCATGTTAACACCCACAATAAGGATTTTTAACTCCTGCTACACCACCAGAGTACTCTGAGCATTCCCCGACAGCCACTTGCAATAACAATAAACTCAGGCAATGGGAGCTTGCACATCAATAGGTAACGAAATCCAGACAACTCCCTAGTTTAAATCTGATATATAATAATAATACTTTTTTTAAATTATTATATTTTATTTATCTTTTAAATTAATTTATTGTTATATTATTTTTAGTATATATTAGGGATGTGCGAGTATTTGAAATTTCGAATAATTAACGGGCGAATATTCGATTCAAAACTACGAATAATTAAGTCATGAATCTCTTTAAAGGCCTATCCAGACTCTTTAGTTTACGACAGCACGGTAGCAGTTGGCGCGAGACAAGCGGGTAGCTAGATAATCTGATGACACAGAGTTAAAAATACTCTTGGATTTTGTTCAATATGAGGGGAGAGGGAAATACCGTTGTTAGAAGAAACAAGCCTAGGGGTTGGAAGATGGTGAAGGGGGGTATTACACCGCTGGTGGAGAAAGAAACAGCTGGGAGTCATGTGCACTTTCTACAAGCGAAAGTGCTTGCAATGAAATATTTAGAGAAGGAGAGAAATAGCTACTCTACCACTATACCTTATTCCACGACTTCTGTGAAGTTGCCCCCCCCCCTCCTCCGCCCACATACACACACATACTTTTAAAAATTCAAGTTTTTATAATTGCAATCGTTTATTCTTCATTTGTTCTGTTTTGATAGGCCCACAATGATATGTTTACATTGGGGAGGGGGGCGAGGGGGTAACTTCACAGTAGTCCCCCCACTTGGAAAAATTCAAGGTTTTTTGATTGAAATCATTTGTTCCAGATTGTTCCGCAAAAAGTTTTGTTTCTTCTGCATTCGTTCTTGCACAAATGGGGTGTGAGCTTGTGGTGTTTAGTTTACTCGTGGGGGGCCCAACTCACAGTAACCCCCCCCCCCCAACTTTTAAAAATATAAGTTTTTATTATTGCAATCGTTTGTTCCCCTCCTTTTTGTAAATTTGAATTTTTTATGGTCACAATCGCTTGTTCTTCGTTTTATCAGCAAAAAGTTTTGTTTGTTATGGATTCATTCTTGCACAAATGGGACGTGAACTTGTGACCCTTTGTTTACTCGTGAGAGGCCAACTTCACGGTGACACCCCCCCACACACACATTTAAAAATGCAAGTTTATATGATTGCAATCGTTTGTTCTGGATTGTTCCGCAAAAATTTTCGTTTGTTCTGTATTTCATAGGCACACAAATAATATGTTCACATTGGAGGGGCTAACTTCAAGGTATCCCCCCCCCCACTTTAGAAAATTGACATTTTTATGGTTGTGATCGTTTTTTCCTCATTCGTACCGCAAACATTTTCATTTTTGTCCACTACCCCTTAATATTTTATGAATGCATAAATATTCAAACTTTTTTATAATCAAACTGTTGTTGGAATGAAAAATAATGATAAAAATTAACTCTTTTATCCTCTTTGTAATTTTTGTAAAATCCACATTACCAACATTACCAATGAGACGCTGCAGTTAAGTGGTGAAAAGTTGCGTTAGGATGGGATTTTTTTAAGCATATTTTAGTAAATTAATGCCTTAGTTAGCAGAATGCACAAGTTTAATTATTGTTAAAGTATTTTCATTGCATATCTACCTTTTGGTTTCCATTTGTCAAGCATGTGTTTGATTTAGTTGTATGCAATAATTTCAATATTTTTTTAAATTCTTGGATTTTTTTGTTGTTGCAAATTTGTTAGTCATTTTTTAGAGGTTTGGGGATTTTAAATACTTTACTTTTTTGACCATCTAAGTCTGGACCCCATTTATAAAGATTAATTGATATGAATAAATCATTTTCACTGTCAAGGAGTTTCCTTCTTTGTAGTGCTAGAATTGAAATAGATGACATTTCCTACCAACTGCTTCTTTGTTGTGAAAGCTACTACTTACTATATCATAACAGTAATAGTAGCAATCAAAAGGAAGGTATGGTGTCAACGCTTCAGGAGAACCTAATTCCGAGCTCACTGGAGGAGTGGGGGAAGGGAGGGAGGGGAGAAGATCCCACTCAGGCATTGTCGGTGATTTGACAACTGATCAAGTAGCCTAGGCCAATATTTTAAAGCTTAAAAATGGAAAGTGAGGTTTATAAAAATACTTTTTTTTACTAGAAGTTGTATGACATGCAAAGTTGTAGACCTGCATCTCTCCAGTTTTTGTATTTCTGACTTGCTTGGCATCTTTATTACTGTATTGTGCACAGTGAAGGAATCATATACAAGATCTGCAATACTATAGACCTAGAGTCTAGACACAGGGGGTGGCACACACTTTCTTTACCTGAGGCCTGTTGTTAGGCCAGGGAGGTGACCCAAACATAATAGAGATTACAAGAGGTGTCAAGTCTAGAGAACATTTAAGGGGTTTCAAACCTAAAAATATTTAAGGGGGTCAAACCTAGAGAACATTTAAGCAGTTTTAAACCTAAAAAACATTTAAGAATTGTCAAACCTAAAGACCATTTAAAAGGTTTCAAGCCTTGAAAACGTTTAAGGGGTGTCAAACCTAAACAACACAAGCCTTTCAGTGCTGCATAGGCTTTCAGCTGACAGTGGACTTGTTTAGGATCCAACCAAATTTTGGGTTGAGTACTAATCATCACACAAAGAAAAGTAGGCCTTGCATATTAGAAAATGAGAACTTTACTAATCACCCCATTACTTACCCTTTCTAATAATAATGTTTTGATGTAAATGTAATGTAAATTCTCCGTGCAATTTTCACATTTAAGTTTCTGTCAATAACTTATTACAAAATTTCTAAATTTTGATTTAGGTGAAACCTGTTGTATAAAAAACTGTATCAATGGTTCCTTTCAATTTCCTAAAATTTTGTTTTAAATTCAATCTTTTTTTTCAGTTACATATTTCAAATTATTCTTGAAGAATGTAGTTCCATAGTATAATTTATCTTTATTTGTGTTTTTCCAATGTGTGTCTTCAAATGATAAAGGAATATTTCCGAAAATTAATAACAATGTGTAAATATGGAAGTGTAGTGGTTTAAGAAGAGAAGAAATGACAAGAGAAGTGTGTTTCTATATAGGCCTAACCTAACTACCCTTTCCGGTTGGCTTCCTTCACTATCAATTACTTTACATCACTGTACAGTGTTTCTACACTATCTTATTATATATTTCCAAGCCATCAGGCTCTGATTAATTTCATTGTCATGAGTTGTAGATTAAAACTTTCTTATAAATATTGTTGTTCTAGGTAATTTACTACCAATATTTCATTCATGGTATAATCTATTCTTGAAAATAATAAGATATTTGTTGAAAATGATTCACAAATAAAAGTAAAAAACCTATACACAAACATTTCAAAAATTTTATGCCATAGTGTGTTCAATCTTATAATTCTTGAGGAAGATACAATGTCATGTGGCATTTAATTTTTAAATGTGAGTGAAAATGGTTTCTTACTTATAGTTGTGCTCATTTTCTATTATCTATCCAGGTTTATTTAAGAACATTAATATTATATCATGCTTGTCACTTTATCATGCAATAAAAAAAACTACACCAAATGTCAATACTTAGTTGACAATGAACAAAGGATAGAAGGGCAAGGCATACATATTTAAGAGAAAAATGCATTATATTTATTTACACCGTGTCTTAACAACCCATTCAGGATATAAACTTATGTACTAATTATAACACTAATGTATTCAGGGGTGAGAAAGGTTATATTTAAATGAAGTGTACTCACATTTGCATGAACAATCAATGACAAAACTAACCTCAGTACACCCGACCAAGATTCAAACATTGATCTCCCCATCATTGGCAATCTAGTCTAACACGAGATTGACGTGATTAATGTGATCTGTTTTGTTGTGGCACTAGGAAGAAACTTTTTTTTTTTGCCAAAAGAAATAAAATATTCCTACAGTAGAAACATAAGAGTTTAATTTTCTTCATTTGGCGATATCAACATTTGTTGAATATCTGTCATGAACATAGCAGCATTATATGAGAAACCTTTTTAAATGAAGAGAAAAAAATTGTCATTAAATTCCAAATATCAACATGTAAAGAAAATTAAACTCTTCACGTTTCTACTGGGAAAATATGTAATTCACCCCAACCTTAAGGATTACGTTTCCATGGTAAGTGTGCAGGCCCTGCCTTTCTATTTATCAAAGCTATAACATTTAGTCAACTTACGAGCCATCGTTTTTCCCCAGGGGCTCATCATACTTGATACCAATCCACCACCCAGCGGCAAATTCAACTTGGCCTGAAACATAAAACATGTAGAGCAAAAAAAAAAAAAAAAAAATTGTGTAACAGGACTGAAAAAAAACAAATTATAGATTTTTAAACTTTTTCAACAAAAG